>JAJOZX010007418.1:0-37500 GCA_023014485.1 Bathynomus jamesi
TTACTTCACTTACAGGGAAGTAGTGTTACCAACTGAGTTACGGGCGCTACAGAATCGTGTCCTATCGTTTCACTGTGCTTTTAATTTCGTTCCTACGATGTGTAACTTATTTTTCAAGTGGTTACCATGCAAATTTATATAGAGTAACCCCCTGATTTACACGGTCCTCATTTGCGCGGTTTCGGATTAACGCGGTCCAAGAAATATTCAATTTATATATATATATATATAATATATATCTATATATATATATTATATATAATATATATATGAATAAACGCAATGCAATCGTTGCGTTACTTCATAAAAAAAAATTGAATATTTTTTGGACCGCGTGAAACCGAAAACGAGCAAATGGGGAGCGCGTAAATCGGGAGAGGGGGGACTGTGTACAAACATGGTACAGGTGTTTTGTAAGGGAGGTGGGACAAAATATACAACACATTGACAAAGCACCGACATTTTTGACGAAGTTGTGATCAATTCGACAGCAAAGTACAACACTTAGGCGGATCATTCTACCTTTAAACATGTCTCGACACATTTTAAAAACAGTCACTTTAGAAATGGACGAATATGGACAGTTTACCCGATGTCCGTCAGTTTTCATTACCATATTACGAACTTTAAATAAAATTAACACTTACAATAATGTGTTTAACGACTTTTATGCATTTGTTAGGTTACGTACACATTTCAGATTCCGTAAACATAATGCGGTTGAGCACGTACATTTTCCTAATGCAACGCTACCTGCTCTCGACTACATACAGAGGTTGACAAAAGTAAACAGACACCTTTTTTTTTTTCAGTTTTTTTACTTGATAATGAAAGTCAATAAATAATAATAATAATAATAATAATAATAATAATAATAATAATATATTATAATTATAATAATTATATTGAATGAATATATTTAGAATGGTGTTGCTTTCACCTTTCCATTATGTAAAGGGACACACACACACACACACACACACACAACACACACACACACACACGTTCTGGCATTCCATTGATGAACTTTGTTATTTGTTCATTCATGAGGTCAACATCGTGGTGTCTATTTACTTTTGTCGACGCTCTGTTAGGATAATTATCTAGAATCATCACGGAGTGTTCTCGCCTATAATGGCTGAGAGAGAGAGACTGGAGGAAATTAGCACAAATGTACATTTGTTCACGTCCACCAATTGCTAGCTCGTTATAAAAGCATCCCTACTTTTTCCAGATCGCTCTAATAAAATTACTATTCATGCCTCTTTGTCCACCAACAATCCTGTTAGTCTTTCCTCCGGCGGCGCTCTTCCGTTCGTCCGCTTCGGATAAAAGTCGCAGCTCATCTTGTCAATGCATGATAGATTCTCGTACGGTTTAATCCTTCTTAGTAGATCCAATGCGCCTTATGTTGTCGGATGCCCCGTACCGTCGCGTGTTTTGTGGTATTTGAACTTTTTCAGCCAGCTTCCGAGTAATTAGTTGGGTAGCTAAGGCTCTACTGATCGACGTATCAGACACTCGGGGCTTCCTGGGCCAGATATCTCGTAATGATGAATTCAGCTCCGGGGGATTAGATTATCAAGGGGATTCGCCTCAATCATCATTAATAGGAAATCTCTCATCTCATGACCCACATTATGTCTGCGTCATGTTTGCGTCATGTCTGCGTCCACCTGAAAAGCATGAAAGCAATAACATATTCGTTACTGATATCTTTCAATGTCAGATTTATTAAAGAGTACTAATACTGATTGTGTGTGTTATGTATATATATATATATATATATATATATATATAGAGAGAGAGAGAGAGAGAGAGAGAGAGAGGAGAGAGAGAGAGAGATTTGCTTAATAGACGTTGTAAGACATTGTTCCAATACGTTCCATGTGGACATAGTTTGAAACAATCGTATTAGGCCGTTTTTTTTAATGCGAAGTTGTTCTGCCAATTGTACAAAGTCCTCCCCACTGTCATAAACATTCATTAGATCTTTATCCGTCTTCTATGGAAATAGGGTTGTAGTGACGCGGTGGCATTCTGACGTTCTAGTTCATTCACCTTGGTAAAACTGGTTAATGGAGTATATTTAACTTGGAGAAAACTCAACTCAAGTTACGCGCATTCGCTTTGCATTGGTCCACGTTGGAGAACATGGTTGATTGACGTAGGCGTTATTGTAGCCGTGTTTAGTAACAATACACACATTTTGATCTACAAACTGTTTTGATTACTCTCAAACAATTCGCAATTGTCAATTTCATAACGCCTCGTCATTCAGTTTCCTTCACAATACTAAAAAAAAAAAAAATAATCCTACTTTGTTTATTTATACTACCTACTGTCATTCCTACTACACTGTCAAAACAGTTCCCGCATGTTTAACAAAGTCATTTTGTCAACGTTCTCTTCATACGTTTTTCCCGTCAAAAACATTGATACGTTGACGACGAAATGAAATGAGCGTTTTCAAAAGTATTTAGAATTTATTCAACCGCATTTTCAAAACATTGTTTCAGAACTTTGATAAAAATGCTATACATGAAACGATAAATTAATTTCGCTCCAAGCTCTTACACGATTTAAACTTTATTGCATTGAACTTTAAAATTAAGTTTTTAATATTTAATTAGATGAACTTTATCATAACTTAATACATAGGCAATTTAGTTATTAGATATATAGGTATATATATATATACATATTCACGTGTTACTTTCGTGAAATAATTTTCATATATATATATATATATATATATATATATACTGTATAGACAAAAACCGAAGTTGACTGACCATAATTTTGCGTATAAATTAAACATACAACTGATGATGGGAGTTTGACTTCCGAAAACGTCTGATATTAAATCTTTATAATGTTGACGTGGGCGTTGATCATTCTTTTTATTCCTTAAATACCGGTCCCCTAAGCACACACCCTTTCTCTACAATTATTATATTATATTTATATATATATATATATATATATGTATATATATATATTCTTTAGGTTCCTGGTTTTTTAGACTATAACTCATTTAAAAGCGAAACCTTCGCCACACAATAATTTCAGTGGAAGATTTACGCGAGGCAACAATTTTTAACTCAATAATCAACATTCGGTCGAATACTCCCCCCCCCCCCCCCCCCCCCCCCCCTCCACCCCCAACTCCTTTTCTACACAATTTTTTTTTCACCTTTTATGTTGTTGTTGTTTATGGGAGGCTCTTTTATTTTATAAATTATAAAGTTTTTCTCTCTCTCTCTCCTTACCCCCCCCCCCCCCTCCCTCGGTCCGGCGACCCTCACCACCCCAATCCTGCTTTCTCAAATCCGTCTTTTATAAAGAGTTCTTTGCAAGAAAATTGAAATACTCAATTTGTTACGATCGCAGAGCTGAAAACTTTTATTTTTGTCCTTTATATGTCATGATAGGTTGTTGTTGTTGTTGTTTTTGTTTTTGTTGTTGTTTCGTTCTTTATTATACGTTGGTCAACTGTTTTATGTGTTTTGTTCTTGGAAGTTTCTCTACTGTACGAATTCGCAAAACTTTTTTCTTTTATTTTTGGTAATGTGGTGGTTGGGGTTGGGGTGGTTGTGGGGGGAGTGGGGGTGAGTTATTTATATCACCTCGATCGAGTCTTATGGCAGGAAAAACAAAATTGGAATTGTCCTATTTATGGAGAGAGTTTGGTCGCATCAGGAAATCGGTTCACGATTCAAAGTCCTCGAAGTGGCGCTGGCGTAGTATTCATCAATAGGCTCCTGAAGACGTTCCGAAGGAAGAACGTATCTATAAACTAAACATTTTTATTTATATACGAATCGAATTTATTTAGTAATTCGTTATTCTTTTGTTTCGTTTCGTTATTTGAATCTTTACTTAACTGGTCAAAGTTATTGTAAGGTTTTAGAAAGGAAAAATAAACATTCACGGCTTGAATTTGGGTAGAGTATGGGTAGAATTTGGGTAGAATTTCATGTTTATCTTATAGAAAGCCGAGATTCAATGTTGATAATCTGCTGTGGGTAAAATGGAGAAGTTAAGAAACATTAGCTGCGGAGATGGACAGTCAACTCTCAGTCGTGAGGGGTATTTCTGATTATGGGGAAGCACATATCCCAAAGTTTGTCACGATACATCATTGTTTTAACATACCTCACCTCCCCACCCTTAGATAAAATATCCAAAGGGATTAAGTCGGGCGATTGATATGGTCATGCTATCGGCCCACCACGGTTGTTTTACTCAGCGGTGAAACACATCAACATGAAAGGGAGTCACCAAAAGAACGTGTGGCGTATTATGAACGTAAATGCGTTATTTATCCATTTCTATTTGACGATCGTACACGGCGTGACTGGAACAAACTGTATTAACGTGCTAGATATTTTTTCTTTCCTAACTAAGGGTTATTAGAGTTGACCGGTAATCTTTCAACAAGATGAGGCGCCTTTTCACTATGCCATTGCTGTTCGCAACGTCATAGATGCAACCTTTCCTCAGTGATGGACAGGCCGCGGTGGACCGATAGCATGGCCACCTCGATCACCCGACTTAACCCCTCTGGAATTATATATATGAGAGTATGTTAAAACACTTGTATGTCATAACAAACCATAGCCGTAGGAACAGAGGGGGCCGGAAGGGTATTGGCCCACCCACTTTTCAGCTCTAAAATGAAACTCAGTTCAATTTAAAATAATGAGTTGTTAATTAGTTATTGCATAACTCGTATTATGGTAATAGCTAGTTATAATACATAGAATAGATATAATACATAGTTATAATATATAGAATAGATATAATACATAGTTATAATACATAGAATAGATATATCGGGTCGGCAAAAAAAAAAGGGAGACCTCGAACTTTGGCTGTAAAATCCAGTTATAGTCGGATTTCAATATTTTTTTACACCTCACACCTAAGTAAATTTCCTATACGGTGAGCAGATTTCAAAGAAAACTAATGAAAATTATGGATTTATTGAACATTTCTTTATGCCACTGGAAATTCTCCATTTACATTACTACTGCATTGTATGTGCAGATAAAAAGTTACAAAGTACTCACATATGGTGCTACCTTGATGTTAAAAAAACTGCTCGATATGTTTACCACGAACTTCTACAACCTTTTTCAGTCTAGGACGGAACTCATCTATGGCTTTATTGATTTGTTCTCGTGTTAGCTCATCCCACTTTTCTAGAAGAAGCTGTCGTAAATGAGCGACATTTCTTACTTTGACCCGATAAATTCTCCGTGACAAATTTTCCCAAAGGCCGTAATCGACGGGGTTTAAATTAGGACTGTTTGGTGGCCAAATTTAATACCGCTACCTGGTATTCTTTTGATATCTCCTGTTTTATCTATTTTCTTGAGAAGCTTGTCCAAACCTCCTGCAGTTGGCTTACGTTAGTTAAAATCGCTTTAATTATCAACTTGAACCTATGATTAGCAAGATTTTTCTGGAATATTCGCCATAAATCCAATTTCTCAGCTAAAATGCTAAAAGATGGCATACAAACCATAAAATTACTTAGTACTAACATACTAAAATTTCATGGTTCTATGTACCGTATTTGCCAAGATATGAAGGATTTAAAAGGTCTCCCTTTTTTTTTTTGCCGACTCGAATAATACATAGTTATAATACATAGAATAGATGTAGAATAACTGGTCCACTATATATAAAGCAATTTAGCCCAATTTTCAGAAAATTTTGCTAAATTTCTACGGATAATCGATCTGCATCACCTGACAACACTGGTCATTCCTTTTTTTGTTTTTTTTACATAAAAAACTATATATAGTTGGTACATTTGAAAGTTACCCCTGCCCTACCCACTTTTAAATGCGTTCCTACCCCACCCCCCTTGTGACAAACCCAAAGATCTTGTCCGCCAAAGAACCAGAGGTTAGTGGGTCCATTCCACAAGAGAATCTTACTAATGCTTTAATGAATTTCGAACGCACTTTAGCGACAAATAAATAATGGGCATCTTGCGAAATGTTCTGAACTTGGGCAGTTTGAAAATCTAAACAATCACAGAGTAGACCCTCGTTATTTCGTGAAATTGGACCGAGAATTACCGCGAAATATTGTTTTTGCGATATATCGTTCTCTAGGCCTATATTACAATGGGAATAATAGGGTACGAGAGCGCGAAATAGCGTTTAGACCGTACTATATAAAAAAATGGGTTTAATTTATGTACCGCGAAATAAAGAAAGCGAAATATCGGACAGTGAATTAAAGAGGGTCTACTGTACCTCTTTTACATATATTGATTTAAGAAATACAAATTTTTTTTGCATCAGTATTTTTCGGACACCCTGTTTGCCTAACCTGTTTGCCTAACCTAATCTAACCGAACCTAACCCATAAAGTACCATCGGTTCCAACTGTCAGGATATACGATACACGAGGCGACGCCTATACTTTACGATGCAGTGTATCCTTACTTTTGCAATGAACTGTACACAAATTATGCACTTGTTTTATATATAATCCAGTACTTGTTTGCTCTTTAATTTATATACTTTCGGAAAAATGTCCGCTTAGAAAAAATTAATTGTGTAAAAAGCATAAAAAGTTACTAATTAGTGATGACTGAGTTTCGTTTTTTAAATTTTATTAAATAATAATAAAGTACCAAAAAAAAATCAGAAAGTACCAATTAGCAAATTTCATCCGGTTTAGAAATTTTATGTTTCTAGGTGAACTTTTTTCCGAAATTTTACGAGGACAATAAAGAATGTACTAGTATGAACGGTATATATATATTCTTTTCAACTGTATTTTAACCGTAATATTTACTGTAAGTTTAACTGATCCAGCAAACCACCGATATTATTAAAAAGTTAATTTGTATATATATATATATATATATATATATATATATGAAACACACCCACAAGGAACTAATAAAATTATTTTTAAGGCCTTTCGACCCCATTTCTCAAGAACTTAAAAATTCGGTATTATTCTACTATTACACCCGTCTAACGTCCAGCAATTATTATATGTTCATTAAGTAGATTTTTTAATTCTAAGACACTTTCCTTCTATAGCGTTTCCGTCGCAAATGCTTCGTTTTCGAGATATAAACATTTTTTTGGTGTGTATCTAGTGTGTGTTCGTACGTTCGTTTGTGTGTTCGTACGTTCGTTTGTGTGTTCGTTTGTGTGTTCGTTACATGTCTGCCCAATCACTGCGCTCCATCCATTTCGAATTTGAATTACTTTCGTACCGGAATGGAACACTCATTCCACTCATTCAGAAGTACATTAGGCCTGGCTCTGTGATTTATAATGATTCCTGGGCTGCCTACAAAACTATAAGTGATTTAGGATAGGTTAGGTTAGGTTAGTTAGGATAGGTTAGGTTAGGTCAATTTTGAAGGTGAAATTTGTTTTTCCTATGGTTTTTGATGTGTTTTAAACGAATCTGACCTTCAAAACCGTCGGAAATGACTCGTTTTCGATTGCCGGCTGGGGGGAGGGGGGTTATCTCAAAAACGAGTCATTTCCGACGGTTTTGAAGGTCAGATTCGTTCAAAACACATCAAAAACCATAGGAAAAACACAAATTTCACCTCGACAGGGAGACGGGTGTAATACTGTACATTTACCAAAATTCTGTGGGGTGTATCATGTATTAATTGAAAAAAAAAAATATATATATATTATATATATATATATATATATATATATAATATATATGTTGGGGGGGGGAGAGTCTGTGTATCAGTTAAACCTTACAATGTAGTTTCATATATGGAAGATGTAACTCCATTAAACGCGTCCCTTATTGGCACTTATGATTTAATATTAAATTTAATATTTTAAATTTAATATTAAATTATAATTTATGAGTCTATCTTAATTAATTTTATTACCATTTTCCTGCTTTTAGAAATGTAAATTAATTTTAATTAAAATACAATTATAAATAATTGATAAAATTGACTCTCAACCGGAAACAATATAAAAACAAAGCTCAATAATTGATTTACTTTAAGTGCTTTGGAATAAAAAGAACCTGCCTGAAAAGCACTGAAAGATAATTATTTATTATTTATAGCACCAATTACTGCCAATAAATAATATATATATATATATATATTTTTTTTTCAATAATCTCGGGATAAAAACCGCTGAAGTATGTAGGCCTAAGTAGCGTTTCCGTTAAGGAGAAGTCCTGAACGAATGGAATATCTACAATCCCTCCTTTCTACGTGAGATATTATATTACGATATTCTCATCCTCGACAACGCCCGGGGTTCAGCTGGTAACCCCATTTTCCTGTAAGCGAAGCGAAGGCACTGGGGACGAAGGTTCGACTCTCATGGTACTGGTAAAAAAAATTGAGGAGTTAACGCAAATGGGCAGCATTTGTCTGGTCTGAGCGCTGCGCTGTGCCACTTTCTATTACTCCTCACCGTATTATTATTATTATTATTATTATTATTATTATTAGCTATACCCTGGTAAGATTATTACATATTATTATACCCTGGTAAGATAATTAGTTATCATACCCTGGTAATGGGCACAGCGAGGAACTAGCAATTTATCGTTACATTACAGTGCCCGTTAAGATTTACTATTGAAATAGCAACAAACTCACGCTTCCATATATTCTAGACGTTAACTAAGAACGATAACGGGTCAATTACGACAAACGTATTTGTAAAACCTATACACAAAGGTAATTATACTCATTATGAATCCCATACAGCGGAACATTACAGATTACACTGGTCAACACTCATTTTATTGCCAATCATATTAGAGTGATTTTGGGGTAACTTTGTGGTGCTGATTCTGAATATGACATCGGTTTTGCTAGATTGGCTCTAATTTATGAGATAATTGGTACCCCATTGAAACACGTAAAAATGCAAAAAATTTAATGTTCAGGCGGAGCCTACTTACTGGTTGGGTGGCCGATGACTTATATACGGAGGGGAAATATTCTAGAATGATCGCGGAGTAAACACTAAGAATATTCGCGTGTCTCACCATCTAGAATGTTCCGGTAGTTTCCCATATGCACGCGTTATGGTTACGTTTCCTATTAATTGAGGGTATTCATTATCTCAAGAACTAGAGCCAAATCGGAAAAACTACTTTCATTTTGGAATTCAGCAACCCCAAAATACCCTAAATTCGTACGAATTTCCTTGGCAACGAAACAAAAAAAATTTTTTGTTGAGCTGTGTTATCTTTACCTAAAAACATTAATTCAAATCAAAACAAAACGTATTTTGTAATGAAGGAATATCTAACTTTTATGCCAGTAAGTAGTGTACAGAAAACTTATACATAATTAATCTCAAATTCTGAACTTCCAGAAGGAACAAACTTTAATCCGATCGGATAATACTAAATAAAAAGGAAAGCCTATCAAAAGCCTATTAAAACATATTAAAATCAAAATTAAGTTTACTGTAAGCCTATTAAATTTTGAGGATATATTTTTTTCACAAGACCATCAAGTAAGCTTGAGGACAGGTACACTGTTCATACTGTTTGAAATGCCCTGAAGATACCCGTGATGTTTCTTACGTATAAGACACAACAGGTGAATTTCATGTTCGTCGATCACAACAAGCGCTATAAGCCAAACAAAATTTATAACAAGTCCTTCCACAAGGATCACAACTTTAAAAAAAAAATCGTACCCTGGTCAAATACATATATATTTTTTTTAATTGCTAAAGCCCGGAAACACCTTTTTTTAATGAATTTCTTTCCCAGGTGCAAAATCACACACACACACACACACACACACACACACACACATATATATATATATATATATATATATATATATATATACCTTTCAACCTTTCATTTGTTCTGCGAGATGTTTCCTCATTTCACGAAGGTCAAGCTTGTCGCCCCCCTATATATATATATATATATATATATATATATATATATATATATATATATATATATATATAGTTTAACCTCCTTCGTAACAGCGTAGACCATGTGACAGAGGGAAACCTGCAGCTTTACGCGGAATCCTAACCACGGGTCTCTACATTATCTGAACGCAGAGGAAGCGGTCTCCTATTCAATTACTGAAAAGACCCAACGTCTCTTACCCCCGCTGATCTAACGTGAAAAGTATTGTGACGTGGTCACTCGAAGCCACATTATCACAATATTTATATTATGATAAATAAAATTATTTTAACGCTGTAACTATTTTATTCTGAACTATTTTTAAAATAATAAAAATTATCATGGGATTTTTTTTTAATGTAGAAAAATAACCAGAATTATATATCTCTCTCTCTCTCTCTCTCTCTCTCTCTCTCTCTCTATATATATATATATATAATATATATATATATATATATAAAGCGCTCGTTAAAAAAACAGATATAAATGAAAGGAATATTCTAGAACTAAAATATGCATTTATCCATTTTAAAAATAATTTCAATAACAGTGTGGGAATGTACACGGTGGCAAACACTGATTGCCCCCCCCCCCTGCACAGATGAAACTAATAGAGGTACAAAAAAACTGATTATTGCATCTTTTAGACAATTTAATTCTACGTCTAAACAAAACCACTCAATACTTGGTGTTGCCTCCTTTTGCTTGGCGGACGGCTTCAAGTCGGCAAGGGTAGGAGTAAGGAGAGACTCGAAAAGGTCAGTGTCGTACACAAGATTTCGGAGGATTGTTTCGATGTGCTGCTCCATGGTCCAGCGGCAGAATCGGGTGGCTGGTGGTTCAGCAAGCATCAGGGATTCCACTCGGTCTTTCAGGATGGATCCTGAACGATTCTCCCGCCAGACCATGGAGCAGCACATCGAAACAATCCTCCGAAATCTTGTGTACAACCTAACCTCTTCGAGTCTCTCCTTACCTCACCCCCTACCCTTGCCGACTTGAAGCCGTCCGCCAAGCACAAGGAGACAACACCAACTATTGAGTGGTTTTGTTTAGACGTAGAATTAAATTGTCTAAAAGATGCAACAATCAGTTTTTTGTACCTCTATTAGTTTCATCTCTGCAGGGGTAGGGGAGCAATCATTGCTTGCCACCCCTTATAAAATTGACAATATCCTGTCAAAATACCTTTTGCCTTTAATTAACTCTTGTTAATCATGTGCTAATCTTTTTATTTCTCTGTCCCGTTGTACATATGTATATATTTTCGTCATCTCGCCTTCTCCCTTCATTCCCTGACGAGGTGTACTTCTGAATACACGAAAAGCCTTGGAATCATTTCTCTTTTTCCTTGTGGGTTTGCATTATATATATATATAACTGTAAAAATGAAATAGGCTACACCTTTATACTGAATATGGAGAAAATCCCTAGACGCTGGGGAAATACCGAGCATCTTGAAAAGAGCAAACAGTGTCCCTATATGTAAAGGAGGGGATAGATCTCAAGCAAAGAACTATAGACCAGTGTCATTGACGTCCCACCTCACCAAAGTATTTGAAAGAATAATTAGAGAGAAAATTTATGATTCTTGGAGACACTGGAAAGATTCAACGAAAATCAGCACGGATTCCGATCAGGTAGATCATGCCTATCACAATTACCTTCCAGATGCACTGGAAGGTAATGACAATTACGATGTCATATACACAGATTTTGCTAAAGCTTTCGACAAATTTGATCACGGTATAATAGCACATAAAATGAAATATATGGGAATAACAGGCAAAGTGGGAAAATGGATCTATAACTTCCTCAGAGAACGTCTACAGGTCGTAAAAATTAAAGGTATATCATCATCAGAATCGGAAGTACGCAGCTCATTACCACAAGGGACAGTACTGGCCACACTCCTGTTCATTATCATGCTAACAGACATAGACAGCGGAGTAAACTGCAACAGTATAGTAACATCCTTTGCAGACGATACAAAGATCAGCAGAAAAATCAGCTATGTAAATGAAGTGGAGGCCTTGCAGAGGGACACGAACAAAATATACAAATGGTCAGAAGACAACAACATGATATTTAACACCGAGAAATTTCAGCTCTTGAGATATGGTAGAAAAGAGGAACTTAGACTGTATATTGTGCTCCAGATAGACAGGAAATTCAGAGAAGTACGAAAGCGATTGATCTGGGGGTAATAATGACCGATGATGCGAAATTCGAAACACAAAGAGTCGCGGGACAAGTACTAAGAACGTTCAAAAGAAGGGACAGGACAGTAATGATTCCCCTGCTAAAAACACTGATTATACCAAAACTTAAATACTGCTCAGTTTTGACGTCCCCATATAAAAAGGAAGAAACTAATAAACTAGAAGAAACTCAGTGACATTTCACAGCCAAGATTGATGGCTGCAAAGAACTCAACTACTGGGAAAGACTATGTTAACTGAATCTGTACTCCCTGGAAAGAAGAGAGGTACACCATAATCTACATATGGAAAATGATCGAAAAACTGGTACCAAACCTCAAACTAAACCCAATTACCATTCAAACAACACTGAAAAATAGGAAAGGCAGAATGTGTAGTGTTCTCAAATTAAAAGCCCGACAAGGGACCTCCTCAACACTGAAGGAAAATAGCTTGGCTGTCAGGGGGCCAAGCCTTTTTAATCAGCTTCCAAAGGACCTCAGAAACGTTACAGGGGTCAAAGTTGAAGTCTTCAAGAGAAGACTAGATGTCTGGCTCAGGACGGTACCAGGTGAGCGGGTGTACCTGGCTATGTACGGTGGAACGAGCAAGAAAGCAACTCGCTCCTCCACCAAGCTAGACGTAGAGGCTTGACCTTCGTGTGAAGAGAGACCAACGCACCGAACAGCAACGAGGTGTGTGTGTGTATATATATATATATATATATATATATATATATAAATTAATAATAATAATAATAATAATAATAATAATAATAATAATTTTAATAATTTTATAGGAAAAAAAAAGGCTACAAAACTCCGAATGTAAGTTTGTACGTTTGTACGTTTGTTACTCTGGCTCATGGCGACTGTTTATGTCTCTTGAAAAGCGTCTGTCATTAACGGTATTTTTTAATTCCGTCATGAGCTCAATATTAACATTTGTGTCAACTTTCTTAACAGACGCCATTTATTTCTCATGTTTACAAAACTTTTTTTTTCTTAATTCGTTTAAAAATGACTATCATTATTGAGATTCTCATTCAATATTCAAATATCTTTTTTGGAAACTGTTTTGCAATTTAGCCTTTTCAACACTACTGTAGAGTGTGTGTGTGTGTGTATATATATATATAATATATATAACCCCGCAAGGGGGTTCTAAGCTCGTGCTCTTTGTGCTCGTTTGTACGTGCTTTTTTCTGGAGGTTTCACGTGCGCCCTCCCGGCCCTAGCACCCAAGGATGATGGGGCTCGGACCCTGCAGTCCTTGTCATCCTTTGGTCTTTTTCCACTTCGACTGTCCCCTCTACCCTTTCTTTTTCCTCTGTCTTTCCTCTCACTTTTTCTTTGTTTTTCCGCCGAGATATGCCCTTTTAATAGAGGCGAATCGGTTCTTCCCGAACTTAAAAAAAAATAAATAATAAAAAAAATATATATATATATATATATATATATATATATATATATCACAATAAACACGTGGGTTTGCAGCATAATATATATATATATATATATTATATATATATATGTTGTGCCATCTGGTTGGAAAGTATTGCGTCTGGGCGCTGCTCCCTCCACAGAGGAGTAAGTGCTATTTTAAAATTTAGTAGTTTAAATGTATTTGTTGTAAGATTTGTTGCGATCGTATTGCAATGTCGCTGCGGTTATGTGTTATTGCAATAATTAATGCGACGATGCATGTGTTGCTGTGACGATGCAATGTTGCTACAGTTATGCGGCGTCGCGCGATATTTAGAGAAATTTTACAGCGTTGCTACGATGTAGCACAGAACGAAAAAATATGCGATAATGACTCACGATCTCGCAATTCATCGTTCGCCGCAAATTTAAGTCATTATCTCGCTTCTTCCTCTCTGACTCGTTCATCCTCTCGTTTTAATGTAATAACCCAAAAGCTGTCTTCATTTTTTTTCTTCTTTTTCTTTTTTTTGTCTTAGTTGTTATTGTTGTTGTTTTAAAAATTTAATGGCGTGTTTTGAAAACGGGACGAAGGTATTTGCTTAAGTGTAAGCGGAACATAAAAAAAATTTAAACAAAATAAATAATTTTGGCAACCTATAAAGATGAAACGTTTTGAAAATGAACTAAATAAAAATAAAAATATAGTGTTTAGAAATTAGACGATTCATTTTGTACTTTGTTTATTTTGTAATTTCATATTGGAAGGGAATTAATGGCTCGCTGGCCCGCTCCTGGATCAAATTCCAAAGCCGTTATACATTTTTTAAAAAAATACTGACCATTGTTTTCACCTTTTTTCAACATGTACAGTGTGTGTATATATATATATATATATATATATATATATGTGTGTGTGTGTGTGTGTGTGTATATATATGGCTTTCAGGATTAACACATGAAATTAATAAATGCTACACACCCACCCAAAAAAATATGTTCCAAGTACTTTCATGTATTTCAACACCCTGACGAGATGTTGAAATACGCGAAAGGCCTTGGAATCGATTTGTTTTCCCTGTGGGTGTGTATCATATATATATATATATATATATATTATAAATAAAAATTTTCGCAATAGCAAATATAACGCAGTGGTGCGGGGGGAAAAAGTTTAAATTTGACTTTACTTTCGCTAAGTGGCGTAACAAAGGATGCAAATTAATGGCGCGGAGGATGTTCCTTTGTTGGTGTTAGCAGCTTCACCGTTTCCTTAGAAGAACAAAACAAGAAAATGGTTGTCCACTTTTTTACTTGAGTTAATCTTGTTAATTATTTATTTCATTTTCGGTTAATTTTATAAACCAATTAAAATAATTATTGTTAACTCAATTGATTAATTGATTAATTGATTAATTAATTAATTAATTAATAATAATAATAATAATAATTATAATAATGTGGGGAACATTTCAATTTTCTTTGTAACTGCAAAGATCCTTGACGGTGGGGACCCATATAGCTTTACGTGGAATCCGAGCCACGGGTCACTACATCATCATTCATTACCCAGCTCCAACGTCGCTTAAATTCGCTGATTTAACGGGAAGCGATATCACGACGTGACCACGATACAGCTCAACTCTAGGTTTAATTTTTGTTAAATTTGCTATCGTTAATCATCGCTATACTAAATTCAAATCCTTCTTTGGAATAAATGAGCTATTTGCCAACCAATATAATTGTGTTTTTGCCAACCATTTAATAAATTTGTAAAATAAATAAAGAAATAAATAGGATTAAAGAAGTCAATGCATGGCTGGGTTTTGAATTTAGATTGGGTTGACAATTGGTTAACGATGCATCCGATTACCGAAACCAACATTTCTCTCTCTCTCTCTCTCTCTCTCTCTCTCTCTCTCTCTCTCTCTCTCTCTCTCTCTCTCTATTTATCTATCTATCTACAATGTTTGTATACATAAAACTCATTCTGTGTTCGTTTGGGCGTTCCTTCGTCTAAAGCCGTTTGTCACGTAGCTCTTCCTCACATAATCATGCACCCTCTCACATATCAGTTTATTGAGGAGAGTTTCTTCCGTTTGCATCTGCAACTCACTCGATATTCAACTCATTCTTCGAGTTTTATGCTCAGTTTGGGATCTCTCTACTCATTTGTTCGGTATCATCCTATTCAATGTCATCCCCATTTTCTTTAATGCCCCAGAAGAGAGAGAAATTAGCGAGTGAGATTTTCAAATGAGGTTATTCTAAAAATTATTTTTATTTCATGCCATTCTCATCCTTGTTAGGTTAGGTTAGATTAATGTTAGGATAGTTTCGGTTAGGTTAAGAATATTAATTATTGTAATTTGTCTCCCTTTATCGCGAATGAAATTGACATTTTTCCTCAAATCACGAAACACTTTTCTCAAATGTGGACTTTTTTCACTGTGCATTCTCAATTGCGGACCGCTAATGTGAGAATGAGAATGATGGAATGGTATTTAATGCAATTTGGGACCTATACACCCATTTGGACGGAAGAACATTCCAGCGACACCCTACTAACCAAACTTAACCTAACCTAATTTAACCTATGCTAACCTAACTATAAGCCTAACCTAATGGAATTTAACCTAACCTAATTTAACCTATGCTAACCTAACTATAAGCCTAACCTAATGGAATTCAATCTAACCCAAAATAACTTGTCAATTAAAGATCACATTAAAGAAAATTATATTCGTCCGTAAAAATTTTTAGGTCTTTCATTCAAATAAGTTTGACGTAACTAATCCAATAAGCTTCATCTGACATTTACAGACTATATAGCCTACTTATGAAAGATCAAATGTGGGTGGGGGGGGAGGTGCTCACTCCCTGGACACCTATTGACAAAAACTCCTTCGTGGAAGAATGCGCACGAGTTCTTTTTTCAAGCGTTTCGTATATTTGACTCTTTAACAAATTTGGTCAATTCGCGAAGTTTGAATGTAGAATTGAGGTTACAACCTTCAAATTTAGTCTTACACACACACACACACACACACATATATATATATATATATATATATATATATATATTAGTGATGTAGCGGATGTCATTTTTTTCACATCCGCGGATGCGGATGCGGATGTCTACATTTTCGTTATTTTTTAGGATATATTCGAGATTTGTTGTGTTTAACGTATATAATAAGTTATTATATAGAGAGAGCTGTAGCTATAATGTAGTATAATTGATTAATTGTACAATAATTGCTGTACTTTTCTCTGAACATATAAAATAATATCAAGCATCTAACTAATATAGAAATCAATTAGTGAATTCGTCTGCAAATAAATTCGTTATATTTTGTTGAGTTTCAGCCACAATTAGAAACCATAATTGTGTTACCAGGATGCGGGACGTGAACCCAACTCAAATGCACCCCACCGTCCTCTTGATAACTATTTATATTAAGTTTAAAGTTTATTAGTCATATTTATAAATGAGTAATTAAAATAAAGTAAACTAAGATGTTCATCGTTTAATGTTCAAACTTAATTATAGGAAGGTTATGCTTAAGGAACATTAATTTTTCTGCCTTTTCTGCTGCCAGTCTGTTCTCTTTTCATCATATATTAATCCAGCACTGCTAAATAATCTCTCGCTTGGTACGTTTGTTGGAGGACAGGCTAAATGTTTCCTTGCAAGTTTACTCAAGTATGGATAGATATTCTGCGTATTTTTCCACCAACTAATAGGATTGTCACATGCAACCAGGCGTTTTTCTTGGTGATAGCTCTCGATCATTTTTACTACATCTTTTGACATCGCGTAGGTCTCGTCATTGCTGCTTGACTCAAGAAACTGAGAGACAGATTCTGTGATAGATTTGCTTGTTGAAGGTGTTGGTTCTGTCACTGAAACTTTTATTCTTTTGGTGGGTGGCGAAGCGACAGATTCAAGAGATTGAAACTCTTCAACTGCTTTGCCAAGTGATGATTTAACTCGTTCTAATGTACTAGGTGAAAATAACTTAGCTTTGTAACGTGGATCTAAGTAGGTTGCAAGAGAGTAACTTCATACAAGAACAGCCTCTCGTCTTGTCGCTTGCATCACTTTTGCGCACAATGAACTAGTTCTATTAATATAGTAGAATTTGATAATTTCCGCTTATTAATGACGTTTTATCTCAACGGTCCACATCCGCACGACATCCGCAGTCCAAAGTGCGGATGCGGATGCGGATGTGACCTACATCACTAATATATATATATATATATATATATATATATATATATATATATATATATAGTAACTTTATTGAGGCCATTAGAACCTGCCATTATAGGTGCCACCTTTATATCCCCCCGATCCCGATTCCACCATTCATTTGGGTTGGCGTTCAGATTTGGCTTCTTCTCTCTTATTAACGACGTGGAAGAGGTATCTTTGGAGGAGATTCGCGCGGACCGAACCGTTTCCTTTCAATGTCACGTTCATGAATCATCATTCGCTTCCACACAAAGACTTTCTTTATTCTATGCCATTCCGAGAACGTTCTATCGCCATACATCCACGCTCGCTTCATTCATTCATTCGCAACATACATGCACCGCCGTTTATAGAGGTTAATATATATATATATATATATGAAAATTATTTCACGAAAGTAACACGTGAAAAATATTTATGATGAATAAAACCACGAAGGAAAGGAAACACAGAGTGGTGCTCAAGCGCTTTCGTCTAATGACATCCTCAGGAACACTGAAGTAAATAAAGAGTTCAAGACTATATATAGGTTACAAAAAAAAATGTGTATATATATATATAATAAATATAGAAATAAAATTTGTGGAAGGAGCATACAAATTTGTAAGGAAAACTACCAATTTTAGCACTTTGCCCGAATTCAACACAAGATCAAATGGATTGTTTACAACCAATTTTATGGATAATGCCTGAATGATATATAGGTCACACAAAAAAAAAATTGTAAGAGGAGCATACAAATTTATAAGGGAAAATTACCAAAGTTTTAGCACTCTGCCCTTCTTGTCTAAATCTGTTATGAACAAATTCAAAACAACGGGATCGAGTTGAAAAAGACCTTTGCTCATGTTAAAGTTATTTGTAAGTTGGATAATAGCAGACTCAAGAATATTTCTATTAACAATGTTGCTAGAGTGAAACAAAACTGAAGCATTATTCCAATCAATACCATGGGATAACTCTGACAAATGGACAAAAAGGGCACTGGACGACTGTCCCGTTCTAACAGAATATTGATGCTGTTTTACACGCGTGTGCAAATCCTTTCCCGTCTGACCAATGTAAAAGGAATCACATTGCTTACAACCAATTTTATAGATAATGCCTGAATTATTGGTGGGGCTATTTTTTACTATAATATTTTTCACAATATTGTAATATGAAAATGCTACATTAATATCCAAAAGTTTAAGTACATTAGCAATGCCTAAAAAGCCGGGGAAAAGTTTGGTATCTATCGGAAAAAAAAAAAAATTTGTCCTACGTACACTTTTTACTCTGGACATGACACCCCCATTAAGAAGGCCATATTTTCTTCAATGTTTCTCCGCGCTCTTAGGATCGCCAGTCCGGAATACATCGATGCCGAATTGAAAAAAATCAACGGTATTGGAAGTGATCTGTGCTACCCACCTGCGTTTATGGAATCTTGTCTTATCAAGGAAAAATGAACCTTCTATCGTGTGAATAATAACACTCGCACTTTGTCAAAGAATATTTTAGTACTTCCATTTTTCCCTGGCTTTTTAAGCATTGCTAATGTACTTAAACTTTTGGATATTAATGTAGTATTTTCATATAACAATATTGTGAAAAATATCATAGTAAAAAATAGCTCTACCAATAATTCAGGCATTATCTATAAAATTGGTTGTAAACAATGTGATTCCTTTTTCATTGGACAGACGGGAAAGGATTTGCACCCGCGTGTAAAACAGCATCAATATTCCGTTAGAACGGGACAGTCGTCCAGTACCCTTTTTGTCCATTTGTCAGAGTTATCCCATTGTATTGATTGGAATAATGCTTCAGTTTTGTTTCACTCTAGCAACATTGTTAATAGAAATATTCTTGAGTCTGCTATTATTCAACTTACAAATAACTTTAACATAAGCAAAGGTCTTTTTCAACTCGATCCCGTTGTTTTGAATTCGTTCAGAACGGATTTAAACAAGAAGGGCAGAGTGCTAAACCTTTGGTAATTTTCCCTTCTAAATTTGTATGCTCCTCTTACAATTTTTATTTTTATTTTATTTATTTATTTTTTTTTTTGTGACCTATATATCATTCAGGTATTATCTATAAAATTGGTCGTAAACAATCCATTTGATCTTTTGTTGAATTCGGGCAAAGTGCTAAAATTGGTAGTTTTCCTTACAAATTTGTATGCTCCTCTCACAATTTTTATTTCTATATTTATTACATATATATATATTTTTTTGTAACCTATATATAGTCTTGAACTCTTTATTTACTTCAGTGTTCCTGAGGATGTCCTTAGACGAAAGCGCTTGAGCACCACTCTGTGTTTCCTTTCCTTCGTGGCTTTATTCATATATATATATAATATAAGTGGTGTTTCTTCAGGAAGTACGAAAGTGGTCTATATTCTGATACAAAATTGAATTCCTTCTATAAATACATATACGTGTACAGGGTCCGAATAAAGTTCGAGATTTTAGCTATTTAGACGAACTTTTTTCCCCAAATTGCTTATTTATATATATATATATATATATATATATAATATATGACGAAAAACTCGAATCTTTTATTTAATAAAAGTCAATTCCAAGATATTTTTATTTTTTTATTAAAGAAAAAAAAATTCAGTTAATTTCAATGAAAATAAATGAGGTAAAAATAGTACACTATTAATAGTATACAGTAATTAGATTATACAATGAATAATAATAATAATAATAATAATAATAATAATAGTAATAATAGTAATAATAATAATAACAATAATAATAGTAATAATAATAGTAATAATAGTAATAATAATAATAATAACAATAATAATAGTAATAATAATAGTAATAATAGTAATAATAATAATAATAATAATAATACATTACATTTTTTCTGCTCTTAACAAAAAGATTTTACATTTGTTTATGCAGGAAGGAGGGGCCAATGGCGAATGTCCGCAAAAATGCCCCTCCTCGCCCACAGGAAGAAGTGAGCCAAAATCAAGGTTCAGGGTTTACGAGATGCCTGGACGCTCTGCGTTTGAAAGATGGGAGGTCATAGATAGGGGGAAATTATTGTATATTATTATTATATATCATTATTATTATTGTATATCTGTAAAAAAATTATTGTATATTATTGTATATCTGTAAAAAAATTATTGTATATTATTGTATATCTGTAAAAAAATTATTGTATACTATTGTATATCTGTAAAAAAATTATTGTATATTATTGTATATCTGTAAAAAAATTATTGTATATTAGTGTATATCTGTAAAATAATTATTGTATATTATTGTGTATATGTAAAAAAATTATTGTATACTATTGTATATCTGTAAAAAAAATTGACAGTAGTCTCCTGTAACTTAAAAGACTAATAATAAATTATGGAGATTAGTGTTCCAACATTGCATACACTTGTATTGTAAACCAAAGGTTGATATTAGGGATGCTTTGAGGTTTGGACCAGTCTGTAGTGAAACTAACAACAAACGCTATTACGGATAAGAAATTGTTTTCAATGCGATAAAACAGAGTTTTGTTTCTTCCACAAACGATAAGATAAGTACGAAAGTCGAGTCAAGTGTGTTGATTTCTTTACTGTTCGTACCCCTGAATGGGTATATGGGTGGAGTAGTGCTTTGTGCCACGAGAATAACTTTCCTTTCTGGTACGAGGCCACTGAAGCCCGAATCCTGGCAGTGCAATTTCTTATCACTTTTGGCATTTTTGATAAAAATGGAACAATTTTACGTTCAGTTATTGCTTTTAGAGTTTCCAGTGTCTTGGGTATTTTCTTTGAAGACCCTGTCCTGCGGGTATTCCCGTAACAAGAAATCACAGGGATTGAAGACAGGTAGTGACAATAGGATTCAGATTATGATCAATAAGATCTTGATGAAGACAACACCGAACATTTTGAGTTCGCGAATAAACATTCTGGCGTAATTTCACCTCTGTTATGAACAAATTTCAGTTATGATGCCCACTTTTACTGGAATGGGTATGTCGATAAATATAATTCACGATTTTAAACAACGGAAGACCCTCATTTTGGTCGTGGATAATCCGCTTCATCCGCTACGTGTCACACTTTCATGCGTAATGTCTTCAAGTAGGATCTTTGGCCCGGTCTTCATCGACACGAAGATGGACTAAAATGTTAACCCCTTCATCTCCCAAGAACAGTTCGATCGTTCCTTGTGGGCTAAGACACTGATACAGAGAGAACTTGTTTTCAGCAGGACGACGCAAGACCTCATAAAGCAAATATCGTTTTGGTTTTTCTGTACGAAACCTCTGACCCAGGAGCCCTTTCTAACAGGTATTCCAACCCTTCATAACTGTGGTCTTGTGTGGCTTCATCTGTCACCTTCATCTGTCATCTGTCACTTTCATCCGTCATCTGTCACCTGTGATTTCTTCTTATGGTAATATCTAAAGGAGGAAAAGAGCTTCAAGGAAAATCCGAAGAACTGGGAACTCTAAAAGCAGCGATTAAACGTGACCCCCAACTCCATTTCTACCGAAACTATGCATGGAGACCGTGATAGATAACAACTACCCAATTAGTACCAATGGAAAGACCTACTCCGAGCATGTTGGATACCTGGTAAAAAACTACTCCCATCTTTCATCAATAATCGTACCAAAATGAACGCAAGTCAATCAACTAACATTTAATTAATATATTTGCAAGTGGGGCATAACTAAAAAAAAAAAAAAAGATACCCTGTGTATATACGGTTTGTCCCTGAAGTCCTGTCCCATAAAATACACAACATGATATTAACCTTTGGGAGAAGGCCTACTGGGGGTCACCCTGTGTATATATAAACGGGAGAGTCACTAAAACTTTTTATATAAAAAATATTTTATATGATGCGGAAATTACATAAATGGGTCGATGTATATAAAGAACCAAAATGGCGAAAAGAGTTAAAGACGAAAAGTGAAAACAATTATTTGATTCTGAGGTCTTACGTTATAAATCTTTGTCCCATAAATTTTCAATTTCTGTTTGTGGAATTCTGTCTTTATACGAGTGGGAGTGAGGGTTACGGGTTGGGGTTTTTGGGGGGTGGGGGGGTTGTTACTCCTTTGTCTGCCTTTTATATTTTAAAATAAATTGTGTGTGTATATGCAATTTCCATTACCGTGCAAATACTCTAATTAAATACACCTTTTTAGCTGATTCCTTTAATCCCACTTGAATTGTACAGGCCACAAATTCAATACAAATATAGAGGGTTGACAAAAATAAATAGACGCTTTATTATTTATTTATTTATTTATTTATTTATGAATAATACAAGTCAATAAATAATAACAGATTTATTGAATGAAAATATATTCAGAATCGTGTTGCTTTTCCCTTTCCATCATGTAAAGGGAACACACGTTCCGGAATTCCATTGATGAGCTTTGCCATTAATTTTGTTCTAGAGGATAACCATAGTGGTGTCTATTGACTTTTGTCAACACACACACACACACACGCACGCCTATATACCTTTTAACCTTTCAAATGTTCCGTGCGATCGATGATTTCTCATTTCACGAAGGTCAAGCTTGTCGCCCCTCCTCTTGAGTTGGTCTGGTGAAGTAGAGAGTTGGTTTCTTGTATTCTCCACCTCACATAGCCAGGTACGCCCGGCTCATCGGGGATTGTTCTGAGCCAGGCATTTAATCTTCTTTTGAAGACGTTCACCGCAACACCACTCGTGTTCTTTATTTCCTTGGGCAGCTAGTTAAACAGTCTTGGTCCTCTCACAACAAAACTATTTTCCTTCAGGAGTGAGGATGTTTCCTGTCTAACCTTTAATTTGGGGACACGACACAGTCTTCCTTTTCTACTTTCCACTGTTGTTTTGGGGGGTTATAGTGTTCATAGTAAGATTAGGGGCTAGGTTCTCCATAATTTTCCAAGTGTAAATAATGGTGTACCTCTTTCTTCTTCTTTCCAGCGAATATAGGTTTAATTCACGTAACCTTTCCCAGTAATTTAGTTCTTTGCACCCATTGATCTTGGCTGTGACGCTTCTCTGAATCTCTTCTCGCCGACTAATGTCTTCTTTTTTATATGGGGATATTAAGACCGAGCAGTATTCCAGCTTGGGTATAATCAGTGTTTTCAGTAGAGGAATCATTATATTCCTGTCCCTTAGTTTAAAGGTTCTCAGTATCTGCCCAGTTAGTCTCTTTGCTCTGTTTACTACTATTTTATTTTGGGCTACAAATTTCGCATTATCAGTCATTACGACTCCTAAATCTTTTGCTTTAGAATTTCTCTGAGTTTCTTGTCCATTTGGAGTATAGTATTCCATGGATTTTAGGTCCTACCTTTTTTCCGTACCTAACAGCTGAAATTTCTCAGTGTTAAATTTCATATTGTTGTCTTCCGACCACTTGTAGATTCTGGTCATGTCTGTTTGTAAAGATCCTATATCCTCTGGGTTTCTTATTTTCCTACTAATCTCTGTGTCATCGGCAAAGGACGTTACTGTGCCGTCCCTGGTAACGTCCTCATATATGTCAGTTAGCATGATTATGAAGAGTACTGAGCTGAGGACCTCTGATTCTCATGAAGATATTCCTTGAACTGTAACGACTTGCTGTCGCTCACTAAAGAAATTATATATCCATTTCCCTACTTTTCCCGTTATTCCCATATATTTCAGTTTATGTATTATGATTCCATGGTCACACTTGTCGAACGCTTTAGGAAAGTCTGTGTATAGTACATCATAGTTTTCATTACTTTCAAGTGCATCAATATTCAATAATGTTGTAGTGTTCCATTAGTTGTGATAGGCATGATCTGCCTGACCGAAACGCATGTTGGTTATTTAATGTTTTCAGAGTTTCCAAAAATCCCTAGATTTTCTAACTAACTTTTCTTTCAAATATTTTAGTGAGATGAGATGTAAGAGACACTGGCCTATAGTTTTTGGACTCGGATCGATATCCTCCTTTATATATATCGGAACTATTTTCGCTCTCTTCAGGATGCCCGGTATTTCTCCCGTGTCTAGTGATCGTCTCCATATCCAATAGAGGGGCTCAATATATATATATAATATATATACAGGGCGTCCCAAAAAATGTATACACACTTTAAATACTTATAAAGGCAGTGTTTATTAAAATACATTTCATTTTCAAAATGTAATAGAATCTACAGACATTATTTAATTGTTTTGTCAACGCCTGTTTTCAAACTGACGTCCGTTCTGGTCCAGGCACTGCTGATAACGCGAAGCAATGGAATCGCAAACATCACGAAACATTTCGTTTGGTATTTGTGTGCATTCTCGTTCAATGGCTGCTCTCAATTCAGCGACTGTTGCAGGTTTTATAGCGTAGACTTTGTCTTTTAAGTATCCCCATAAAAAAAGTCTAGTGGTGTGAGGTCTGGTGAACGCGGAGGGTATTCTACGAAACCCCTTCGTCCAATCCACATCCACATCGTGCCAAGTACCACTCGCAATACTCCACTCTTCGGTCCGGATCATCTTCATTAATAGCATGGACTAATCTTGGAATGTAACTTTTCCATTGACGCGCTTCAAAATGCGTTGGACAGACGATTCTGAAATTCCTACCTCACGACTCGCTTGCCGCACATATTTTCTTGGACTTTGGTGATACGTTTCCAGTACTCTTTCTTGCTTTGTGGGGCTTGTCGATGTCCGTGGTCTTCCGGAACGCTTCTTGTGGACATTCTGAACAGTTCCATCGGCTTCAAACTTATCTCTAATTCGAGTGATGGTAAGTCGCGTTGGTGGATCTGTTTGAAACTCCCTCCTAAACTGTCTTTGCACTTCAACTGCGTTTTCACACTTCCAGTAGCATTTTAGAATGAATTTCCTTTGTTCAAAGCTTAGTCTGACTGCCATTATTAATTCTAATGGGTTTAACTTGGAAAGAAAGAAACATCAATTGAGCTATCAGCTGTTAAAGTGTGTATACATTTTTTGGGGACGCCCTGTATATATATATATATATATATATATATATACACATGGTGTTTATAAAGTCCCTATCTATTTCAGTGAAAAGGTAGCAAAAAGGGTAAAATTCAATAACAGTATAACAGAAGGCATACATAAAATGAATACCTAAGCATATGATCTACATGAACACCATCAGTATCTCTACAGATATCTATTTCACTGAAATAGATAGGGACTTTATAAACACCCTGTGTGTATATATATATTTAGAATAAAGCAAAAAATATTGTTTTCTTTCGCAAAATTTCTGTTAACAACAGCAAATGAAACGGAAATACCTTCGCACGTGAGAACGACGTTCACAAAACCGAAACGGTGAGGAATCGAACATGGCCCTGTCATTACTTTATCATGAATGCAACCGCTATACCACGAAACGCGATTTAATATTCACGTGGATAAAATTTTACCACGATGAAAAAAAAGAGTCCAACATATTGGAAAGGTGAAATACAAAGAAAAATCCTATGATATCAGATTTCATATGTCCATAGTTTCGATTCTCAGCGGGGATCGATGCTTGTTCTGAATTTTTTCTCTCGTCGGCATTAAATATACTCTCTCTCTCTCTCTCTCTCTCTCTCTCTGCCCTGTGCAAGGCATTCTTTACGCGCCCCCCAACCCCCATTAAATTCGGAACATATACAAATTAATTATGATAAAAATACATAATTAATTAATTAAAATACATAATTATTTAATACATAAACAATACATAATTAATTAAAAATACAAATTTCATTCTACGGGGCAACTCTAAGACCAATAATTTTGCGCCCCATACACGTCGGCGCCCTGGGTGGCCGCAACGTTCGCCCTTGCTTTGGTACGGCCCTGAATACAGCATCCAAGTTAACTCACACTGAAACAGAGCGTGAGGTTCACTGTTTCAGTTCTATAAAACTCCATTTCTGTTGAACACATTTACAACATATGAAAATCTGAAATATAATGAGTCATTATTTATACAATGAATATAGACGCGTAGTGGTTAGCGTCGCTGACTACGAATCCATCGGCCCCGGGATCGAGACCCGGTGACGGCAGCCGGCACGCAACAAATCCCAGCTGTTCATCCTTCCACACAATAAAGAAAGTGGTTGGTAGATAAATGGGTACCCTCTGTGGCCTAATGGTTAAGACGCTGGGCTGCTGGTGGGGCGTGGTTCGGATTCCACGTTAAACTGTAGGTCTGAGGTGGAGTGAAAAGCTTGACCTTTGTCAGAATGAATATATACAGTGTGTGTATTAATATATATATATATATATATATATATATATATATATATATATATATATATATATATATTTCCGAAACGTCTGACTAATAAACATGTTCCACCGTCTCGTCCTCTTATTCCTTTACTAAATTGCGGTTCCCCAAGAACAAACCCTTCAATCAAGTCCTTACTACAGTATATATACAGTATATAAAATTATATAGCTGTAGGTTGCCCCAGAAGTCCTGCTCCGAAGGCTATATAATGGTGTACATTATGGGGCAGGACGTTTGTACAAAGAAATAGTCGAATCAAGACTTCATGTTTAAACTATTTATTCTGATATATATGTACAGGGTAGTGATGTAGGTCACATCCGCATCCGCATCCGCGGAACATCCGCACATTTTCTCGCATCCGCATCCGCGTCCGCATCCGCACTTTGGACTGCGGATGTCGTGCGGATGTGGACCGTTGAGATAAAACGTCATTAATAAGCGGAAATTATCAAATTCTACTATATTAATAGAACTAGTTCATTGTGCGCAAAAGTGATGCAAGCGACAAGACGAGAGGCTGTTCTTGTATGAAGTTACTCTCTTGCAACCTACTTAGATCCACGTTACAAAGCTAAGTTATTTTCACCTAGTACATTAGAACGAGTTAAATCATCACTTGGCAAAGCAGTTGAAGAGCTTCAATCTCTTGAATCTGTCGCTTCGCCACCCACCAAAAGAATAAAAGTTTCAGTGACAGAACCAACACCTTCAACAAGCAAATCTATCACAGAATCTGTCTCTCAGTTTCTTGAGTCAAGCAGCAATGACGAGACCTACGCGATGTCAAAAGATGTAGTGAAAATGATCGAGAGCTATCACCAAGAAAAACGCCTGGCTGCATGTGACAATCCTATTAGTTGGTGGAAAAATACGCAGAATATCTATCCATACTTGAGTAAACTTGCGAGGAAACTTTTAGCCTGTCCTCCAACAAACGTACCAAGCGAGAGATTATTTAGCAGTGCTGGATTAATATATGATGAAAAGAGAAACAGACTGGCAGCAGAAAAGGCAGAAAAATTAATGTTCCTTTAGCATAACCTTCCTATAATTAAGTTTGAACATTAAACGATGAACATCTTAGTTTACTTTATTTTAATTACTCATTTATAAATATGCCTAATAAAACTTTAAACTTAATATAAATAGTTATCAAGCTAATTAAAGATCTCTTTCTATAAGGGTGGAGGTTGGGGAAAGAGGTCGGTGGTGGGGGTGCATTTGAGTTGGGTTCACGTCCCGCATCCTGGTAACACAATTATGGTTTCTAATTGTGGCTGAAACTCAACAAAATATAACGAATTTATTTGCAGACGAATTCACTAATTGATTTCTATATTAGTTAGATGCTTGATATTATTTATATGTTCAGAGAAAAGTACAGCAATTATTGTACAATTAATCAATTATACTACATTATAGCTACAGCTCTCTCTATATAATAATTATTATATACGTTAAACACAACAAATCTCGAATTTATCCTAAAAAATAACGAAAATGTAGACATCCGCATCCGCGGATGTTGAAATCAAACATCCTCATCCGCATCCGCATCCGCGGATGCGAAAAAAATGACATCCGCTACATCACTAGTACAGGGTAGTCCAAAAGTCGCGATTGGGTGAAATATATTGATTTATTTTGCTATTTTTATAGATTTTTAAGAACTGCAAACGTCATATATCAACAATTCTATATAGATTGTATCACGTGGGTGGAGAACTTTAAACTCGCGAGTTCGCTACTTTACGAACTAGGTCAGAACGAAGCCAACCCGATCGTGACTTTTGGATCACCCTGTACATGGAAAACTGCATGGTCAAATTATACACGCCCTTGCGAATACCTCTTATCCCGTATTTCTTTCGTTTTCTATATTTTAAAAGGAATATGCAGACGGACATTGAAGAAAATATAAAGGGAAAAAGTCTCTTATGTTTAAAACAAAAAAAAATTTCGGTGAAATTTTTGCTGTTTGAGACGTTGGAAGAATCGATGTATTAATCCACACGTTGAAAGTAATTGAATCACTTGAGACGTGTCTCTTTTCACGCAACCAAATCTAATTTCAACCAAATAGTGAATAACCAAAAATAAGATGAACAAAAAAAAAAAAATTAAAATTTTGAATTTGAAATGAAAGAAAGAAAACTCAAAATGTAATTTACGTCAAAATTTGTAATAAGCATAGAGAAATTACTAATTGGTATTATCCTGGTTTTATTTGAATATTTTTTAATTATTTTTCATGACAGTAATAAGATTAAAAAATAAAATCCCAGTTATCATTACTAATTAGTAATTTTTTATGCTTTTTAGAAATTCTGTTTGTAGGCGAGCTTTTAACAAAAATGTACGTTTTAGGTTTCAGTAGGCATTTAGTTCATATTTCACGCTTTGAGTACACAAAAAATAAGCGCTTCCCGCAACCTTCTATATAAAGAAATATTATCTTCCTTTGTCTCAAATCACTCCAAAAAGAAGTTTTGGGGACCATTTCTGCTATTTAAAGAAGTTATGTATCATTAAAAGGAGTTATTGTATTATCATCTGACAAGAAGTTTTGGAGTCTTGGCTCCCTGAAAACCAAACTATTTTCCTTCAGTGTTAAGGGCGTGTCTTGTCTGGCCTTTAGTTTAGAAACACTACACATTCTACCTTTCCTTTTCTCCAGTGTTGTTTGGATGGTTACTGGGTTCATTTTGAGGTTAGGTACCGGTTTTTCAATCATTTTCCATGTGTAAATTATGGTGTATCTCTTCTCCTTTCCAGCGAATACAGATTTAATTACAAAGTCTTTCCCAGTAGCTGAGTTCTTTGCAGTCATCAATCATAACTGAAATTTCTTTGAATTTCTTCTAGTTTACTAATTTCATCTTTTTTGTATGGGGGACGTCAAGACTGAGCAGTGTCAAAGTTTTGGCATGATCAGTATTTTCAGCGGGGGAATCATTACCTTCTCGTCCCTGCTTTTGAAGGGTCTCAGTAGCTGTTCCGTAACTCCTTTTGCTTTGTTTATCACTATCTGATTCTGTGTTTCAAATTTTGCATCACCGGTCTTTATTACCTCTACAGTAAATCTTTTGATTTCGTAGTTCTCTGAATTTCCTGTCTCTCTGGGGCATAGTATGCTGTCTGTTTTAGTTCCTAATTTTTTTTCATAGCTCAAGAGCTGAAAGTTCTCTGTGTTAAATTTCATGTTACTATCTTCTGACCATCTGTATATTCTGTTTGTGTCCCTCTGTAGGGCTTCCACCCTTTCTACCCTTTGCTGCGTATCGTCAGCAAAGGATGTTACTGTACTGTTGTCGGTTACTTCATTGTCTATGTCTGTCAGCATGATAATGAATAGGAGTGGGGCTAATACAGTACTGTTCCTTGCGAAAGAGAGATGCGTACTTCCGATTTTGATGATATACTGTACTTTGCAATTTTACAACTTGCTGACGTTCTCTGAGAAAGTTGTAAATCCATTTATCCACTTTGCCTGTTATTCTCATATGTTTCATTTTATGTACTATTATATCATGAGTCACACTTATCGAATATTTTAACAAAATCAGTGTATATTACATCGCAGTTATCATTCCTTTCAAGTGCGTCTATGATATTGTTATAGTGCTCTATTAGTTGTGATAGGCATGATCTTCCTAATCGGAATCCTTGCTGGTTCTCATTGAATCGTTCGTTGTTCCTGTGTCTCCAAAAAGTCATAGATTTTCTCTCTGACTATTCTTTCAAATATTTTGGTGAAATAGGATGTCAGTGACACTGATCTCTTGTTCTTTGCTTTATTTATAGGAACAATATACGCCCTTTTCAGGATCCTCGGTATTTCCCCTGTGTCCAGGGATCTTCTCTATATCCAATATAGGGGTATTGCTATTTCATTCTTACAATTTTTAATCAATAAGGCATTCCATTTGTCCGGACCTGCAGCTGAAGGTAATTTCATCTGTCCTATAGGGGCTCGCGCTATATCTTCTGGGGGTAAATTCAAATCAGTTATACAGTCTCCGTTGAATTTCTCTTCAAAGAAGGCATTTCTGTCAGGGACCGCTTTGTCGCTTTTGGGGACACTGAAAACTGATTCATATTGAGCTCTCGATATTTCAGATATTTCTTTTAGATCGTCGGTTAGCTCATTATTTTCTTTCCTTAACCCTTTAAGCCCTGAATTTTTTCTAGGGTTAAATTATGAATGCGTGTATTTGAAACATTAGCAATTTGTACCTTTAGTCCTTAAAGGGTTAAGGGTGCGATGGCGGCACGCGTTTTTGGTTTTCTTTTCGCGAAGCTATACGAGTATTTTGGATTTGCCTTTATTGTTTTCACTTCATCTTCCTCTTCTCTCTCTCTGACTGACCCTTAATTAGGGTTTGCATTTCCTCTCTATACTCTCCAGTTTTGCTTGTATCATTTTTCTGGTGTTGTTTGTTGTTGTCGGTGCAATTAATTAACTTACTTCGTAGCTACTCTCTTTCTTTTGAGAATATTGTTCGCATTTTCCTCTCAAAAATAGTTATTCTTCCTTTTGGCTGTGCTTTCGGAACACACCACACACACACACACACACATACAGTATATGCAGTGTGTATATATATATATATAATATATATATATATATTAAATCAGATTTTTAATATTATTTTTCTGGTTCAAATTTATTTTCTAAAAATAATTTATTAATAAAGAATTTCTAAAAAGAAAATTTTCTTTAGTTGAATTTGCAAAATGGTCCTCAAGTAAAATAAATTTTATTATGCCATAAAATGTGCATAAGAAACTGAGCCGAGATCATTTGAATAAAAAATGTCTGATTCCTTACGAAAACAGACTTAATTTAAAAACACACACACACCACACACACACACACACACACACAACACACACCACACACACACAATATATATATATATATATATATATATATATATATATATATATATATCCGGTCATAGGTCGTACAAAGGAGAAACCATATCATTCGTAAGAAACAAACAGATAACGAGATCTGTAAATATTTAAAGTCTGCTTTTATTTTTTTATGTCATTCGCGTAAATTTTTAATATTTTAACTATTTTTAGATAGAATTTACATAAAAGTAAATAAAATAATAAGGAATATTCGGTTTATATTCTCTTGTAATTTTTTTTTAAAATAAATATTGTAAAGATTTATATTGATTTTTAAAATTTAATTGTTCAATTCAAGGTTCTCTTTAACAATTCACAATTCAAGGTTTTCTTTAACAATTCAAGGTTTTCTTTAGCAAAACGTAATTAAATTTTTCAATCTAATTATAATCATTTTATAACTTATAATAATAATGCCTAAATCTTCACTGAGAGACAAAAAGTACCAAAGTGCCATAAGTGCCAAAGAGACACTTTTAAAAATCCTTTTCATAGACTTCAAAAAGGACCCAACCCTCGTAAGGGAAACACCAATCACCGTAAATCTTGTTAAAATTCACCGAAATTCCAGTTTAATCGAAAGGGCGTCCTACCTTGAAGGCAATCAAACAAAATTTTAAAGATATAAAAAAACCCTGTACAGATCATTTTCACTGATTTCATTTTCAGTTCATTTTCAGTGTGATCTAGTTAAATACTCCGTGACAAGACGCACTCCTCTCTAACTGTAAATAATGAGCGAGTTCATTATTGTTACTCGTTAAAAATGTTTATAAGTCTCTTTCGTTTATACGTTTCGTTGTGTTGTATTCCGAAAAAGAAGTCTACGTCTGAACGATAAAATAGTTCGGTCCTTTAAACTCCGAGATTTTATTCGCGAAAAACTATTTCTTGAAGTAAATTATTACAATTTTACTGTTGACATTTTTGAACTTTGTCTCTGCGATTCGCTCTATTTGTGTAATAATTTGAAATGAGATTTCGAATCGTCATTCAGTATAGTAAGTAAATAGTGTGTAATATATATATATTGTGTGTGTGTGTGTGTGTGTGTAGACTGTATGTATTTTATAACTTTGTATATACTGTGTGTGTGTATATATATATAGTTATTTCAACAAATAGCTTTATATTTTTTAGCTAAATGTCAGTGGCTGACAGCAACGTTTCGGTAAAACAATTGAACTTCCTCATCTGTTTCATAAACTTAATTCAGCGTTTCAGGACAAAGAACAAATGAAGATCATTGTGAAATCAAGGGAGAAAATGAGACTGAAAATGAAATGAAATTTTAGTAATCCAAAATAAAACAAAGGAAAAAATTATTGAATTTTCTCCAAATTTTTGAATCATTTCGAATTTTCTTTCACACATCAGTGAATTGACGAAATGTTACGAATGAGTGAGTTCCGGCTTTTAATATATGGAAGAGTTTGCATTTTAATTAAAAATTGAAGAAATTAATATTTAAACTAATTCTCTCTCTCTCTCTCTCTCTCTCTCTCTCTCTCTCTCTCTCTCTCTCTCTCTCTCCCCTACACTTAATTCTCCCCCTACTTTAGATAGGCGTCTCTGGTTGATTGTGCCTCACATAGTATGATTAACCATCGAACAACTCTCTTTTTGTTATCATTTGCCTCATAAACACCTCTAAGTAGGAGACTCTTGAATTCGTCGTAGCAACAACGGGTGATCACCCACGAAACACTTTCATTCTCCATAAGGGACAAGTACACGGGGTTAGATACAGTGACCGCCCGCTGATATTCCTCGCCGGAAAGAGATTTTCTCTACTCTCGTGGTGGCACAACACCGCGAAATATGAACGACTCAGTATATCACTTGCTGCATAAGCACCTTTCACGGCGAGAGACCCAAGTTGAAATTCGGGGACATTCAAAGAGTTGGTAGACACGTACACACGACAAACATCCAATTAAACAAAACACGATCGCAGACTTGTCTGCCTTATTGATACGTCTAAGAATAGAGTAGAAAATTATTTTGTAGAAACACGTAATTTCATAATGAACAAAAAATTTAAAAAAAAAAAATGCATGGCATGGATTAGGTGAGGTAGAGTTGTGTTTCCGCTGTCACGATATCTTTTTTCTCTTCTTTCTCTTGGGTGGGTGAATGCGCGTGACGGTTGAGGGCATGGTGTGGAAAATCTGATTTTCTGTTCTCTCTCTCTCTCTCTCTCTCTCTGGAATAACACTCATTAGCACGCATGATTTTTGTATGAAACAAAATTGCCCGCAATAGAATTCAAATCCAAGACCTTTTGAATAGAAGTGAGGTAGCGCTCGCTCGCACGAACTGGAACGAAGAAATTGAGTATATTATATATTACTGAGTATATTATAGACGTATGTTTAAACATACAAATAGTATATTAAGCTTTTAATGAAAGAATTGCAGTTTAACTTTCAACTATATATTTCCATACTAAAATATCACATTATATATTCTTGATTTAATTGTAAAATATTAATCTACCTTCATTTTCATGTAATTTAATTTCATTTCACTTCATTTCACATGACGTACGACACATAGTGACGACGTACTAACGATATTCTGTATTATAAATTTAACTGTCGTCAACCTATGAACTAAAAAGCCGATCAATAGTAAGCACTATACTGTTTCCCATAAACGAAATGAAGTTACTGAGGACGTTAAGGGTTCGATTTCCGATGATGCTGGTAATAATAATAATAATAATAATAATAATAATAATAATTTAGGAGTTAGAGCAATGGACCACACTAATTGGCCTGAGCGCTGTGTCATTTTCTGGCACTCGTGAATGATTATTATTATTATTTGGGTATCAAAAGTTCGTCGGAAAGCCCTAGACGATTTTTATAATTTTACTCAGCGGGTTTTTTTCATGTGTCTGGTGAGTTGATCACACACACACACACACACACACTGTCTGCTGCTGCTGCTGCTGCTGGGCACTTGCGTTTTTTTGCGCGTTTTTTTGCGGTACTGCGGTACTGCGGTACTACTACCGCACTACCAAACCGTACCGCATAACGCAGTACCGCAAAGGATCGCTGAAAGTACAGCAGTACCGCTACCGCATTCAAATTTCCCGCGGTACTTTCCGCGGTACCGACCAACACGGTAGTACCGCAGTACCGCAGTACCGCAAAAAAAACGCAAGTGCCCAGCTCTGCGTGACGGTGACACACACACATATATATATATATATATATATATATATATATATAGTGACGCTCATAAGTATTCGTATAGAGAAATATTTCGGTTATATTCGTCCTTATCTTTTGTACCATGCACGGGATAGTTATGAAAAGTTTACTGTTCGTTTGGGAAAAAATTAACCAATATAATAAGTTAGTTTAACTCCACCATACTAATGGCTAATACTAATGTCTCGTACAGTCATCCATCTTCCATGAAGATTCACAGAGAAAATTCTAAAATTTAGAATTGCCAACAGTCTCTAATCAATAAACAGCCAACTACTGATAAAAATTTTACATTCTTCAAGCCTGAGTAGACACACAAATTATTAAATAATTTTGTAAATAAATGTACAAAAACGTTTGAATTTTAACTTCTTTTTTAATTTTCCTCAATTTTTTTAAATGTTTCACATTATATTTTGGAGTTAAAATAATCTTTTCTATTTGTTAAATTCTTCCAAACGAACGACAAATTTTCAATAACTATCGTATGCACGGTACAAAAGATAAGGACGAATATATGATAAATTAAATAGTTTTTGTACGAATGCTTATGAGCACCACTATATATATAAAATTATATATGTTGTTCCTATACTCTTCATTTTACGAGGAAGTTCCTTGAAGTTCCATGAAATTCTTTGAAGTTCCTTGAAACCTTTCTTTAGGAAAAAATTGCTATTCACAATATTTATTCGATGAAGTTGTTTGTGGAAGTTTTCAGATCTAAAATACGTGATTAAAGCATTTGATCCTTTCACTGAAGAAAGATGGACAATAATACATTTCAATGACTTACTATGGCTACTTGAACTAATGCTTTCAAACATACCTCTGTAAATTATACTGGTCCTCTTGTTCTAGAAGTTTCCTTGTTCCTGTCCAAGAACCAGTACACCATAATAATAATAATAATAATAATAATAATAATAATAATTAATGATGATATCTGGAGGGGGGAGTTGTTCAACCCCCTTTATTATAGAAAAGGTCACGTGTCGGAGGGAACCTACCGACAGTATAATTTTATCTGGGATTCGAAAACCAAACGATGGGTCGGTACATCATCCGAATACGGAGGAGGAAGGTTATCCATCGAACGACTGCACAGTGCACAGACTCGGCGTTTTCCTTGTTTAACCGCGTTGATCTCACGAGATGCGGTGTTGGGAAGTGGCCAAATACAGTATGAAGACTTTTGGAACCACAAGGAAAAACAAAGGTGACCCGCGTTGGTTCAAATTCCAATAATTTTCCTGTGGATACTGCGATGTTCCTACATTGCAACTCGTGTGAGCGAACATATGAAGGGGTATTCAACCCTTACCCCACCTAACCCCACCGCCCTGGATTTGAGCAAGCCAACCAAATCCGCAATAAGGTATACTGCTGCACTTTACACAACCATTCTTTGAATCCAAAATTACAGACCATTACCTTTCAGCTATTCTTTACTATTAACTATAGTTTTCATCATTTATTGACGTGGAGCGAAAACATAGCTAGTCAATTCTGTCTGATGCCCACCCATTAAAATTTCAAATCTCATCTCGACTCAACTCAAATTACAGATAAGACAAGGGACGTAACTGAAAATTTTAAAGTCAGTTTATATCACAGACTGCATGCGATACAAATTTAAAGGATTATACGACAATGTTCATGTGATAAAAATATTTTATCACAGTGAAAAAAATTTTTTGGCTGGGTGAGGAGAGTGCAGTTGGAAAAATGGTTCTTGTTAATTTATCAATTATTAATTTATGCATTTTTTTTTTTATGTTTATTTAGAACACGTTGACGATGGAATAAGTTAGTCTCGAAACGTTTGGTATTAATTTTAAAAATAAAGAATATTTCAAACCTTGGTTTTACTCTTCACACACACACACACACACACACACATATATATATATATATATATGTTAAACACAGACCGTGCATGGCACATGGAACTCTTCTGGGAAAATTAAATCCACTATAGTCCGAATAAGTAATGATAAATGACAAATACCATAGTTTTTTTCCTTTTTCATGATTTTAGCCCGACGTGGGCAACGGGTCTCTCGCAAAGAGATCCCATAAATATAGCTTCCCTCACCAGCTATCTGCAAAGCAGACAGGATCCAGCTTTGGGACGTGGCTCTAGGGTTTAAAGCAAACCTAGATCCCTACACTCAGAACCTCTATATAAGTAAAAGACTCGTTGCATTCACGTCGTGTTGAATAAATCAAAGAAAAAGGGGGTAACTATTGTATTTTTAGCCAAAAAA
>JAJOZX010007418.1:40000-212960 GCA_023014485.1 Bathynomus jamesi
TTCTATTTTGATTTTTTAAACTTTTAGTGTGTGTGTATATATATATATATATATATATAGAGAGAGAGAGAGAGAGAGAGAGAGAGAGAGAGAGGGTGGCGCAAAAGTCGCGCACCATAGGAATTTTCATTGTTGACTATATTATTTTTTTTTTAGGTAGGGGATGGCTGCGAAATTAACAATAGACGAGAGGGTGAGCTTGGTTTTAACCTAACCTAACCTGTATAGTACCAAGTACTACAAATCGATTTGTTGTACCTTCTATTGTTAATTTCGCAGCCATCTCCATCCAACCTCAAAAAAAAGATAATATAGTCAACAATTAAAATTCCTATGGTCGCGACTTTTGCGCCACCCTATATATATATTTTTTATTCCTTTTAATCCCAGAATTAAGAATTAGATAATTGAGTTAGAATTACACACTAGAATTACAATTGCGTACAATTTGAAATTATAATTACAATTAAAGAATATCAGCTAACCAAAATTAAAAATTAAATTTAAAAATAAAAGAAATTGCCTTGCTAAACCAAATTAGCATATCCGAACTGAAGTTCTCAAAACATCGTAACATTTTAACATATCGAATACGAAATGATATTAACAATTGTTAAAAATGGTCTCGTAATTCAGTAGAAGCATTTAACCGGAATAGGAAAGAAAAAAGACATCCATTGTTTGCGTATAATACTTATACGTTGATAGCGAAACGCGATTACACAATTTTTTGTTTTCTTTTTTTATGCAACTTACAGCAGCAGCAGCAGCAGCAGCAGGATCGCGCGTTCGCGATTAAAGAAATGTTTTTTCATTTTGTGCCTAATCTCTATGGTTAAGCGATTCTTTTGTATTTGAACAATTGTATTGTTTAACAGTGGTCGCTCAATGTTTATACGTGTTTGCAGTTGAGATAAACTAACGAATATGGACGTTACATGTCCTGCTTCGTTTCTCAATACAAAAATGTATTTCAATTACGGGTAAATTTGGGTTTATTTGATGTTTATAAAAAAAAACTCGATTAAAATGGTTTTGTTTTGTTTTAAATTAAAATTTACTAAAGCTAAATTTATTTGCATATATATATAATATATTATATATATATATATATACACCACACACACACGAGTATACATACAGTATATATATATATCGGGTGATTTTTTTTTTAAACATCTGACACTTTAAAAGGTTTGTAATATTTTTATTAAGTGAAATAAAAGCATTAAATTTTTACTGGGCCTTCTCTAAACCCTCTGTGACTTTTATCTGTGGGGTTATTCAAAAAATATAGTGTTTAAACAGAATCCACAAACAACAGAAGAATTGAAAGCATCAGTTGAACAAGAAATTTCTCAAATTTCAGTAGATACTCTGTCCAGAGTACTGCAAAATTTTTTTGTTCGTGTGCAGAGTTAATGAGCTGAAAACATATCACATAGAGCATGTTTTACACTAAGGGACCAATTCCCCGTGTGTAGAGAAAGCACAGTGAAAATTTCAGGATTTTATTTTATTTAATTAAAAAAAAATACAAACTTTTTAAAGTGTAGAAGTTTAAAAAGTCACTCGATATATAGATATTATGCGCAAACGATCGATCGATCGCGCTGCTCAGTCGATGGATCGATCGACCGCGCTGCTCAGCCGATGGATCAATCGATCGCGCGCACATTTTAACACTTCTCAGTGTTGAGAAGTGTTCATATTTTCTTAATATTTTATCTTACTGTAATTAAACAATAATAATAATAATAATAATAATAATTAAAAACTTATCGAAAGTTCCGTAGAATAAAGTAAGAGTTTGTATTTGGATCGGTTTTCCTAGCGTAACCTATCGATTGATAAAAATATCGCTGTGATTTGAACACTTCTCAACACTAAAATTAGTAAGAAGTGTTAAAAAGTGTGCGTGAATGATGGATCCATCGACTGCGCAGCGCGATCGATCGTTTGCCCGTAACCTATATATATATATATATATAAACTATTAGTGGAACTAAATTTCAGTTTAAAGGCAAAAAATTACGAAAATGAGGTCTAAAATTGAGGTAAAAAAAAATGGCAGACATAAATTCTAAACTGTATAAATTTTATTTGACTTTCATTGACTGGAATCGATAGAAAGAAGTCAGTCGCGTTTATAGCTGAAAACAAAAATTGAAATTAAGTATTTTTATCGTTTGGTCAGAAGTTGCGCCCCAAAATGCGTCCCAAATTATATTCGTGTCTTTTGCAGCAACAATTTCCATTTTCTCGGAGCATTTTATAGCATCTATATTCTATACACTCAAAATTAAAACGTCTAAATTTAAAAAGTATAACTTCTTTTTGAAGGTGCGTGCATTCTACTGGGAAGTTTTTCCTTCTTTTGGGTATCGAAACTTCTTGTCAGATGATACAATAACTTCTTTTAACGATACATAACTTCTTTAGATAGAACAAATGGTCTCCAAAACTTCTTTTTGGAGTGATTTGAAAGACAATAGAAGATAATATTTCTTTGTATAGAAGGTTGCTGGAACTCTTTGTTTTCTGCGTAGGCCTACGTTATTTCATTCCATACGTCACATCGATTTTGGCCTATTTTTTTTTTTTTTTTAATGTGGTCATTATGTCTTCTATTTCCTTGCAAAAAAAAAAAAAATTTACATCGTGACATTAATTTTTACACTTAAATTTTGTCCCGTCAACGAAGGACAACTTTCCTCATGCTGACCACGTTTCCGTTAGTTATTTCAGCGCATATACCAGAACCAAACTTTCTTCATCTGACACACGCTCTTCACCATCCGTCCACGACGAGTTTGAACATTTTTACCTTCTCTCAGCAATGATATTTCCCTATCCTCTTCTTCATGACCAATGTCTTCCTTCGCGTATCCTCCCTTTTGTTCCTTATAATAAACTTCCGCGGTCCAATAACAGTTCATTACCAAATTGAACCTCAATCTATTTCCCAAAGGTGTTTTCCTCTTTTATAACCTGTTTATTTCATCATTCCATGGCGAAATTGGTTTTTCTTCAAATCCACCCCTCATACACACACACACACACACACATACATATATATATATATATATATACCTTTCCTTTCAACCTTTCAAATGTCCCGTGCGATGATTCCTCATTTCACGAAGGTCAAGTTTGTCACCCCTCCTCTCACCTCTCACTTCTCCACCTCACATAGCCAGGTGTGTGTGTGTGTGTACAGGGTGAGTCAAAGGTCCTTTCTCAAAAGTATTTGTTATATGGTTATTTTTCAGGCAGGACTTTTGACTCACCCTGTATATTCATTAGAATGGCGACATTTAACCTAACCTCAATAACTTAATTACCTTAACCTAACCTTTATTGTATCCCTTTTTGCATATGTAATAACTATCAATTAAAAATTCAGTCTGAAATTATAGCGACACCATTAACGTCGTCGCACGCACGTTAGTGTCGTGATGAGTTCGGCGTGTAGCCTAAAGATTGCCGTGGTTTCGTAAGGTAGCCAAGAATATACAGTATACATACACACACTCATATCCCATGACCGAACGGCTTTCTTATCACACATCACGGGCATTTGCCCTTGGCCCCTCCTTCCAGAATAAAAAAAAACATGGCCAAGACATTCATTTATATATATACTTCCTCCCGAATATGCTCGATGTGAACCTGTTTAGTAAACATGACCTAAATTCTTTGGCGTTTCGAAACTACTGACAAACTATTTCAATTATGTTCTCACTGCAAAGTTTCGAATAAGTAAGAATTCAGAAATCAAAGAGGAAAAAGTTAAATCTGAAGATACACTCTGAAAGCTGTCCGATGTGTGTATCTTAGATCCTAGAGTTAAAAAGAAATAAACGTACTCTAGGAAATATAGGGTACTTCAAGGGTACGTCTATTGTTCGTCGATAGTAGATGGAGGGTAGCTAAAACGGTCTTTTTTGACAAGTGGTGTCCTCTGAAGCTATATCAAAAATGCAAAGAGTACACTTGCAGGGTTAAAGAAAATCTCTCAGATACTCTGAGTTTACCTTCGGTTTACCGAGTGTACTTTTTACAAACTTTATACCCAGGGTACGTTTAATCCTTTCTTTCCCTCGGATCTAAGCTACACACAGCGGACAGGTTTTAAGAGTGTACAGTAGAGTCTACTTACAAGACTTGTTACAGACATTGTATATAATGTCAGCTTGGCACAAGAAACAGTTCAACGTTATTTGCATAATTTTGGATACAATAGGCTTTTTGGGTGAAAACCTCTGGAAAGTGGTGATATACAGACCTATGGCATTCCCTAGGCCTGCTCTATTCTCAACCAGAATCAATTTCCATCGTAATGGATGAACATGAGTACGGAGAATGGTTGGTTTATCACACATTTCAACAAACTTATTTGCAGCCCACAGTTTAACGCGGTAATTTTAGAGTAGTTTTAACGATATTTAGAATGCTAAAAAAAAAAACCTGACCTTTTGAGGGATATCTTAATCCTTCTAAACACATGTTTCCCCCCCCCTCCCCTCCCCAGCCTCTTCAGAAATATTAAAAACACATGTCTGAAGAGAATTGCGGCACATGACACATTCAGAACCACTTCACTCACTATGAAGGACAAAAGGGGATGCAGGTTCTTTCTGGAAAAGAAGCTTTGGCATGAACCCTTTTGAACACGTTCTGGAGCACCTTTTTCGCCAACTGAGTAAACAACATCTTCCCACATCTGTGACAACTCTAACGGAAACGTCACCTGAACTCTAGCGAAGCTTACTTTGACTACACCGTCATACAAAACTATTTTTATTTGATAGCACGTGTTGTAACCCTTCGTAACGTTGTGGAAAATCCACTGGATTAAATAACAACTTTTCCTGTGTTGTTTACATCTTAATTGTAGGTTAAGTTAAAATTTACTTATGTTATAACTTATATTTACACTGGTTTTGGAACACGGAACAAAAGTTCTAAAAATTCGAATCACCTGAAGATCAGGGCCCCCAGCCTCAATTACCAAATGATATTTTCGTTAAAACTAACGAAAATATCATGACTTAACCTAATCAATCGTCAAGGACGTACAGTTGACCTAACCGGGCATTCATTTTAATTTATTATTATATTTGGTACTGTAAAGCAAAAAACAAGAATACATGGCGGCCCTGATCTTTGGGTGATCCTACTTTTTTTTTATCAATGAAATAAAAAGTTGCTAGTCAAAAGTTTACCAAAAGGTTTAGTAACTTAAAGAAACTTAAAATACTTTAAAAATATGTAAAGTTTATTATGTAAAAATGCTTCTTTTTAAAATTTGTAGTTTTAACAAAAAAAAATTTTTTAAAGTTAATTAAAGTTAAGTAATGCAGTTACGATATGTAAAAATTAAACAAAAGGTAGTTTCTGGCAATTTTTTATTATTATTATTATTATTATTATTATTATTATTTTATTATTTCAACAAAAATTACTTTTAAAATATTTTTGTTGGAATAACGCTCGAATTTTTTATAAAAACAGGACAAACACATTGCTCCTTTCAATGTATAAATATTGATTTTAATACAAAAAAAATTATTTTGTCATTAGAAAACAATTTTAGATAACATTTACCCCACCTCACCGAATGGGGGTGTAGGACGATTTGTTTGGGTATACCAATGTGACCTTTGTAACTAGTCCGAAATTTGTTCTTTGTACCTTCAATAGAAAATGAAACGGAAAAATGTCTCAAAAACCACAAACAACAAACAATATTTCAAAAGCGTTCACACTCTCCATCACACTTCACACACTCTTTACTGCGTGTGGGACGGAATTTCAAACAGGAGTTCCCTGAAAAATGCTCATTGTGAAGGCTTAGAAAAAAAAAGTGCGTTAATTTTATTTCGGTATGTCTTTGTAACGGATACATCAATGTGATAACGTGTCACTAAAACAGAAAAAAAAAAGCACGTCATTAAGACAGATCTGAAGCTCTAAGTGTATATATATATATATATATATACTAAAATTCAACTTTAAAATTTTGGAAATATAAATGTTATACGCTTAATACGAAATCTTATAATTAAATTAAATTAAATTATATTATATACGCTTAAAATATACGTCATTTTATTAACGTCAAATTTTTCCTTCAAATATCCGTTTGTTTGCTCAACGTATTCATTGTGAAGCAAGTGAAGTTTCCATATGGTACAAAATTAAAGAAGAACGACAACTTAACTGTAATACACATAACTGTAAAAGCTTACAGCTGCAGAATATAATTCTCTCTCTCTCTCTCTCTCTCTCTCTCTCTCTCTCTCTCTCTCTGAAAACCATCTTCAAGGAGAGAAATACACCGAAAAATCTTTTTAAAAAAATATATATATACGAAGTTTAAGAATATATACAAGAATATATTAAAGAATATATTCAAGAATATATTAAAGATTATATTAAAAAGAATATATTAAAGAATATATTCAAGAATATATTAAAAAGAATATATTAAAGAATATATTCAAGACTATATCAAAAAGAATATATTAAAAATATATTCAAGAATATATTAAAAAGAATATATTAAAGAATATATTCAAGAATATATTAAAGATTATATTAAAAAGAATATATTAAAGAATATATTCAAGAATATATTAAAAAGAATATATTAAAGAATATATTCAAGACTATATTAAAAAGAATATATTAAAGAATATATTAAAGAATATTTTAAAGTTTATATTAAAAAAATATATATATTAAAAAACAACTTCAGCTTCAGCTCAAATGTAAGCGCCAACAGTTGATTAAACTCTTTACTCCGAGTTTTAATTTTAATTTAGTTGAGCTGAGAATTCTTCATAACCCTTAAAACTGAATGACTTAGAATCTGCATAAGATTTTTCTTTCTCAATTAACGTGTCTCCATATATATATATATATATATATATAGATAGAGAGAGAGAGAGAGTGATACAAAAATCCTGGCTCAAAAATAACTATACAAAAATAGTTTTGAGGCAGAACTTTTGATTTACTCTGTATAGGGTGTTCCAGAAGTCTGGACTCATAGGGAAAATAGACATTATATTTTTAAAGTGACACAAATACATTTCTAATGTCAGCTTTTACATATTTCAGGAAAGAAAATAACCTGATGGTTAAGTATACCAATCAGGAGAAGGTGGAACTGGTATTGCTACATGTTTCAGGAAAAAGCCAGAGGGAGGCATGTCAATTATTTCATGAACATGCCTCCCTCTGGCTTTTTCTGGAAACATGTAGCAGTACCAGGTCCACCTTCTCATGATTGGTATAGTAAACACTCGTCCAACGGGGGTTAGGTTCCTCGAGAACGGCGCGTAAAGTCTCCCATTAATACTTAGATACGTACATTTTTTATTCACACATAAATGAATTTCCCTACCTATATTGTATACGAAATAAGAACATCATAAAATCATAAACATAATGATATTTACATATGATAAATAAAAATATTAAATGAAAATAGCACGTATCTTTTCTTCACTCTTTTGGATGGTGCGTATGGTAGACTCATTCACGTGATACTCGCGGCCAAGTGATATTTTATGTTCATACCACCACGCAACTTATCTAGAATCTTTATTTTTTTCGGCTAATGTCATAACCTTACTTTTCTTCTCTTCACTATCACTTGCAGATGCTTTACGTTTTGGTGTCATACTGCTGTCTAAGGGTAATAGCAAAACAGTGGCAAAATACGACAAAAACAATCCAACACAACTTCACTGAACTTAACGCAGTAGCGGGATTGAGACAAAGGGTGATGCGAGGGGTGACGCGAGAGGGAGGGAGATGAAGGAGTGTTGGAGAGTGTAGGAGAAAAACACTAGAGCGCGCATTGGCACGCGTACAGTACTACTGTATTAGAGCGTGTTTGGCGGACCGTGTACAATCAAATTTTCCGCTTTCGGCAAATAAATAATTGTTCGCATTAATTTTTCCGTGTATAAGTAAATTCGCGTTGGATAAACACGCGTTGGACGAGGGTTTACTGTACTGAGCCATCAGGGTATTTTTTCTTTCCTGAAATATGTAAAACTGACATTAGAAATGTGTTTGTTTTATTTTAAAAATATTATGTTCATTTTTCCTATGAGTCCAGACTTCTGGGACATCCTGTACATTAAAATATCTACAACAGTGTTTTTCAAAAAGTGTTTCTCACGACCCAGTGAAAAAGAAACACTTACTGTATCTCCGGGACCCTAAACAATAATATCTTCTAACTATTGTTTCCATAGAGGGAAGTATACATTCTAGCTTTAATATTCTAGCTTTAATTTCAAGTAATAGCTAGAGATCGAAGTTACTTGAAAATACATTTTCAGTAGAAATACAGTAAAAAAAAATGAGGCGGTTCGCTTTACGTATCAATTTCAAATAAATATTTGTATTAAATTCGTATAATAACTGTTTTGTAGAAGGAATTTTCTACAGTTAATGACCCAGTAATAAATATTTCGCGACCCCGATACTGGGTCGCCGCGACCCGTACTTTGAAAAAAACCAATGATCTACAGTATATGTAATTTTAGCTCTCTATCCTCATAATTCTATTTCATTTCTGTGATACGTAATTAGTATGAGATCATGCTATTATGTAGCAGCTCGATCGGTCATTTCATCGAAGGAATGACAAAAATGTGACTCAAATATCCGATGTAAAACAAAAAAAAAAAAAAAAAATGATCTCTTTCACCGGCATCCAAATGTTAAGCAAATCGCAAAAACAACAAAAGCATGCAAAATCACGTGACTTCAGTCACAATTATATAATCCACACTTTGGCACTCAACACACACTCTTTCTTAATTGTCTCCTCTGTTTTTCAGCTTTAGGTTGCTACACATCTTCTCCTACTTTTCTCATTCGTTTGAATTTTAGTCGTGCCTCCTGCGAAATTTAGGCACAAGAGTGATTCAATTTTTCTTCATGTGTTTGTTACGGAATATATATATATATATATATATATATATATATATACTGCACTTTTGTATGATAACTTTGTAATGTAGGACTGAACTTGTATGTAGATTTTTGTTATTTAAAAGATACGTAGCGTTTTTTTATTAATGAAAATTGTAGAATTTTAATATATAATATACAGGGTGAGTTAAAAGTCCTGCCTCAAAGGTATGCATTGTATAGTTATTTTTTGAGACCGGACTTTTGACTCTCTCTCTCTCTCTCTCTCTATATATATATATATATATATATATATATATATGTATTTAATGCGTGGGAACAAGCGACAAGAAAATTCTTCGTTACCAATTTCACATGCAAACATGCAATATTTACACAACATGCAATTAACATAACCTGTTACCAGCAAATACAACCGCAACACGCTATCCAATTTAATGCATTTTCAGCATCGTTTTACAACAGTTAGACGCTGTCTCGTATAAATGGAATTAATGTTTTAAAAACTGTTGATTTTCATCTAATGTTTCCTATTTGAAAATGCAGCTAAATAAATACGGGATCTTCCTTCGAAGTTCGACCTTGACGCCTCCTCGCTTTCAAAGCCCAAACTGTACTACTCTCGGAGAAGTGTCGAATTCAAAAAGGAAGCAGAGATTGGTTGTCATCCATCAGAGAACGCGCATGGGAACATCCGTCAGTCGGATGGCAATGGAGCGAAATTAAATCCATTTTGAAAAAGACCAGACAATCCGTTACGCTAAAAAGAAAAAAATAATTTAGACGTTAAAGGAACTGCATTTAGTCATTTGTGTTAACGTCATATAAAATGGACTTGTCAAGAAGTAATGACGTCAGAGGGGAATATTTTATTTTACTATATTTCATTTTAAATAAACGTCATGACAGGTGAAATGGTGAAATCTCACGACGCTGTATTTGTTCATAACATATATACAGTGTGTATATATATATATGTATATATGTATATATATATATATATATATATATATATATATATATAATTGGAAAAATAACTTGTATTTTACAATTTTTTTTTTTTTTACAGAATTTTTGCCGTTATTTTTCTACGTGTTTAAACTTGTTCAAAATCATTTTTTTTTTAAACTTGTTTCGACTCGTTTTAAATTGAATCAGGCATTGCGCAAAGATTGCAAAAATTAAATTTTAATTAGAGAGAAAAATCTTCATAATTGCATTGGATAAAAAGAACTTACGAAGCGTCTTTTCAATGTCATCAATATGAAAAAAAAATTAGGCGTGGGAAACATTTCCCTCCTTCATCATGCAATTTTAATTAGCCATTTATTATTTCTTATATATATATATATATATATATACTGTATACCTACTTTGGTTGCGTTCCAACAACTGTTCAGAATCGACCTGTGTTCGACCCCCTTTACTGTATGTGCTTCTTCGGGTGTTGAAATATACGCCAGGTTGTACTAATTTTTTATCTTTTTTGTAGCGTTAAAGTCAATGCCCTCACTTTCTGCTCAAGAGATGCTGATTTCGAATCGTGGTAGGGGACATTTTTTACACTATGTAAAATCATTTGTGTTCATTCATAATATATATATATATTATGAATATATATATATATACTGTGTGTGTATATATACAAGGTGGGGCAAACGTCAAAACCCATAAACATTATAACATTTATTCTTGTAAATGTTCAACCTACCATTAACTTGGAACACTGCTGGGTCGGCTATGGACATTTTCTGTCTTTAAAACTCAATCAGTTTTCTTACAGAGTGATCGATTGGATCTCTCTCTCTCTCTCTCTCTCTCTCTCTCTCTCTCTCTCTCTCTCTCTCTGTGCAGTTGATTAAATTCATTGGCGACAGGTCGATAACTGCTCCCTTCTTTTGCGTACATAAAAACCAACTGTAGTCGTTCATCTTTCGTTAATTTTTGTGGAGCTTTCTCTTGAAAAGAACAAAATACAAGAAATAAATAAATATGTTATAATGCCTATGGGTTCTGATTTTGCGTCACCCTGTATATATGATGAAACACAACAGGTGGTAGAATGTTTTAAGTATCTGGGATTCTGGGATTTGGATTGAACAAAAGATGTTGCAAGTGCGGATGAAGTTAACAGCAAAGTGAATCAAAGAAGAAAGATGGCGAACACCCTGAAAGGGTTTAAAAAGCGAAGACTGGACTTACTGTAGGTGTTGTGAATGGAAGATGACAGAGTTGTGAAAAGCGCGTTGGAGTGTTTGAGAACGTAGAAGTTAGAGAGGAAGACCGAGACGAAGATAGATGGACATGATGAATGATTGCGTGAGAAAGCATGGACTTGATCTGGCCGATGCACGAGAAGTGGTTACAAGTCGGACAGAATGGAAAAAGTTTGTTATTGTTTGTTATTTTCCGGACCATGAGACGCACTTTTTTCTGGAGAAAAAGTCGCCTAAAATTGCACTGCGTCTTATGGTCCGAAAGTCGTAAAATAAGCGAGTGACGTCACCAGCAGGAGGAGAATCGGTGACCTTGACCAGTGCGTGACTAGTTCCGGTCACATATAACTAAAGCCACGAAAAGGAGGGTTGCGGAATTGAAGACGCAACTAGCTGGGCGGTCTAACTAGCCAATTACAGCCCCCTAGACGTTGCAATAAACAAGCCATTTAAAGCATTCATGCGTGAGGAGGGGACCAAATGGATTGAGGCTCCAAATCACGAGTTGACACCAACAGGGCGACTGAAGCAGCTTACCATTTCACAAGTGTGCGAGTGGGTGGAAAATTCGTGGCAATTAGTAAAACACGGGACAATTGTGAAGTCATTCAAGAAATGTGGTATCAGCAATGCCCAAGATGGCAGTGAAGATGACGTACTATTTGAAAAAAGTTACAGTTCACATAACACCAGTGATGATGATGATGATGATGATGATGATGAACGTGACAGCAGTAATGACGACGTTTTCGGCATTTACGACTAATAAAACCATGCTGCATCGTTGTTTCAGTGTGCTGCACCAGTTGCTATTTTCTGTTCCTGAATGGTAAATTCAAATATTAAATATATGTTGGGAAATATTTTTCCTACTTTTCCTTTCAAAATCTTGGTGCGACTTATGGTCGGGAAAATACGGTAAGTTCGGGACTCTGTCTCTTTTATATTTGACAAGGCTGGGAGCACCTTACGCATGGCGTATGGAATACCACAGGTGTGGAACTTTGCATTGTCGGGAGGGAAGTGGGGCTGCTCCACCAGGACGCCTGTGTGAATGGCTGTATACACTTTACTTTCTGCCTTTTCTCCTTTTTAGTAAATTCTGTATTTTACATCAGGGATGATTTTTTTGCTTTGTCACCCTAGTTCTTTGGAAAATTATATATTTTTTTTATACAGGGTCCACCAAAAAAAAACACCTGCATCCGTACTTTTCCTTTTAAACTCAATAATTTCTTTTAACTTTTGATAAAACTTCAACAAATTAAAATAACGTTATCTGACGACATTTCTTTACATTTTTAGCACAGTAGCTGAATGGACCTCATTTTAGCACGTACACAAAAATAAAATGTAAAGATACCGTAAATACTCAAACTTTCTTTATTATACAACCAAAAATTCCTTTCACATAAAATTGTTATTAAAATGTCAAACTAAAAATACTGTTCAATATGTTTTCCTCCAACTTCTACTACTTTTCGAAGTCTTGGTCTAAATCAGAGGTCACCAACCTTTTTTTTGTTCACCGACCACTTTTACGATTTTTTGAAAATTAAAAAAGCTTATCGCCCACCTTAGATCAAAAGACTAAATCAACATAATCGATAAAATAATAATGAAATAAATGTTTAATTACCTTTAATGTGAGCTCACTAGTGGGAGCTACCGCCCAGGTTGGTGACCCCTGGTCTAAATTGATCTACTGCTGAATGAATCTGGTCTTGTGGGAATTCGGCTCATTGTTCAATCAGAACATCTCTCAAGTGGTTAAAATTTCTGATTTTCTTACCGCGATGAACTCGTTCTGACAAGTTTTCCTGATCCCATAATCAACAGGATTCAAATCAGGACTGTTCGGAGGCCAATTCTTTGGTTCAATAAATCCGGGAACACGTTCATTTAAATAAGCAACAGTGTCTTTTGCCGTATGTGCCCTTGTTCCATCTTGTTGAAAAACAAAATGACCTCCATTTGCCAGAGCACGCATCTCTGGAATCATGCTTACTAAACGAACATTTAGATAATATTCGCCATTAACTTTCATATCCCCTATTAAGCCTATAATGCTTAATAATTATTTTAGCTTCAGAGAATGACATTTGAGGGATATCTACATTAATTTTTCTTTATCTGAAAAAAAAGAGAAATTTTTTTGAATGTGCATTTAGATTTATGGAACTCAAAAATCAAATTAATATTAAACAACCAAATTTAATCATTCAGTTATAAAAATTGGCTTGGCTTATATAAAATTCAATGGTAGTTATTGGCTGTAAATTTTGTATATATCATCCAAATGCATTTTGACATATTAGGTTACAGTCAAGCGCATGCTTTTTTTTGGAGGACCGTTATATATATATATGTTGCGTCTTCTGTACTTAATTGTGTTAATATCAAAGATATTATTTTCAAAGAAAAGGCACACACACACACACACACACACACACACACATAATATATATATATATGTATAGATATATAATATCTAAAACTGTCTCCTTTCTACAGAATATATCATCTTTAATATTAATACAATAAGTAAAGAAAACGAGTTTATCTTCTCTCTCTCTCTCTCTCTCTCTCTCTCTCTCTCTCTCTCTCTCTCTCTCTTTATGAAAAGGAAAGTTTTATTGGCAGATTATAGTCCATTTGACAAATATTAATAATATATATATTACCGACCTGAATAACTTCAAGAACCAGCTGGACAGATTCCTGTGCAAAGTCCCTGACCAGCCATGCCCTACGAGGGCAGAAGGAGATCAGACGGCAATTCTCTCCTTCACCAAATCCCGCAAATGAGGAGGGATGCTGCAGAGGGGTCGACCGTAGGTCGATCCTGAACCGTCGTTCGAACCCACACAAAGTAAGTATATATATATATATACTGTATATATATATATTATTTGTAGTTAGAACATATCTGTATAATGTGGGTACCCAACTACTACTACAAAAAAAAGGTGCGTGCTACCATCGTGTCTCACTGGCGTGCATAAGTCACTTCCAAAATACGAAGTCATTATTACCTCCCAACTTCTTTTGCGTTAAAAACTTCCTCCTCTTCATCATTGCAATCTTTTCCCTTCTCTTAATTGCAAAGCCCCTTTACACACACACCAAAAAAGTGTGTGTGTGTGTGTGTGTGTGTGTGTGTGTGTTAGGGATAGTATACTCTAGGAACCCCGTAGGTCTATGTCTGGGTATGGTATGAAATATATTCTTTACTGAATATAAAGAATGGGCTAAAAATATCTGGTCTTTCTACAGGGTGTTCCATTTTCTATATTTTACTTCTCAAAGGGTACTTAATGGAATAAAATGATTCAATAAAACTTTGTTTATTACTTATAAAGGGTGATTCTAAAGTCGCGCAACCATATATATATATATATATATATGGGATTGAACTCAGAATGGTCCCCTGAGGCTCTTTCATGAGACACAGACCGTGCATGGAACAAGGAACTCTTCTGAGAAAATCAAATCCACTATAGTCCGAATAAGTAATGGTAAATGACAAACACTATAACTTTTTCTTTTTCATGATGTTAGCCCGACGTGGGCAACGGGTCACTCGCAAAGAGGCCCCAAAAATATAGCTTCCCTCACTAGCTATCTGCAAAGCAGATAGGATCCAGCTTTTGGACAGGATCTAGGAGTACAGTTACACCTAGCCTACTATATCCAGAACCTCAATATAAGCAAAAGATTCGTTACATTCGCGTCGGATTGAGTACATTAAAGAGAAAGTGGTAACTATTGTATTTTTAGCCAGAAACCAAAACTTAAACCTCAACTGGCAAAATTGAGCGTCCATTTTTCAAGGCACATGGCCGCTCAATTTTGCCAGTTGAGGTTTAAGTTTTGGTTTTTGGCTAAAAATACAATAGTTACCACTTTTTCTTTGATGTATTCAATCCGACGCGAATACAACGAGTCTTTTGCTTATATTGAGGTTCTGGATATAGTAGGCTAGGTGTAGCTGTACCCCTAGATCATGTCCCAAAGCTGGATCCTATCTGCTTTGCAGATAGCTGGTGAGTGAAACTATATATTTTGGGGGCCTCTTTGCGAGTGACCCGTTGGCCACGTCGGGCTAATATCATGAAAAAGAAAAAACTATAGCGTTTGTCATTTACCATTACTTATTCGGACTATACGGTAGTGGATTTGATTTTCCCAGAAGAGTTCCTTGTTCCATGCACAGTCTGTGTGTATCATATATATATATTTTGGGTTGCGCTATTTTGGTAACACCTTGTATTTTTATTGTTTTATTTTAAATGGATGTATGATACACGAATGAATAGTTTAACAAAATACCTATGCCAGAGAGAGAGAGAGAGGGAAAAGAGAGAGAGAGAGAGAGAGAGAGATAAATATATCTTATCACACACACAATTTTTGTACCGAATAAGACCGCATTTATCATGCAAGTATGTTTTATATGCATGGCCTGAATATTGCATATGATGCGAACAGGCCTTGCATATCGTGAATATATAACGAACAAAGAGAGAGTGTGAGAGAGAGAGAGAGAGAGAGAGAGAGAGAGAACGTGTTACTTTAACTAAAAATGGCCGGGGAGGTGGGAGGGGGGTGGCAAGTAAATACCAGCCATGACGTCGCGAGATTCGATATCTGATTTTCAATTACAAACATCTGCCCCCCTATATTTTTTTTTTTTTTTTATCCCTAACCCCTAAACATCCCCCTCACTCTATTTCAACCCTCCTAAACCTTTTTCCTAACTATATGAAACTGCGGAAGAGACCTTTCTTCTCAAAAAAAATTTAATAAAATAAAAAAAATTCCTTGTTTTAATTTGAAAATTTTTATAGAAATATTTCACGCCTAACTTCAAATTTTATACTTAACTTTCTACCTTCCGCTTAATTTTTCGCTTAGGCCTATTTTAAATTCTAATTACCTAATTTTTTTTTACGCTGTAATTAAAGTTATCGCATATATTTACTCTTTCTTTGAATAATTAACGAACTTTAAGAAGGAAAAAGTACCTTTGGAGTAATTATATTTGTATACAATATATTAAAAAGGAATAATATATATAGTACAGGGTGGGCCGTAAGTTTCCATACATAGGAAAAATAAACATTTTGTTATGGACAACCATTTTTATTTATATAATATGCTCTACATGGTTGCCATTGTTTTGAAAACACATTTCAATACGTGTTCCCCACTGTTGATGAACACGCATTAGCACAGTTGACGTTATGCTTGTAATGGCGTTGGTGATACGTTCCTTTAGATGATTTATGTCTCGTATCTTTTCCTGATACACCATGGCCTTCAAGTGCCCCCAAAGATAGAAATCAAGGGGGTGAGATCTGGGGATCTGGGAGGCCACTCCACAGGACCACGCCGACCAATCCAAGCATCCGGAAACTGCTGCTGATCCAAATACCGACGCACGTGAAGACCATAATGAGGTGGAGCTCCATCTTGCTGGAAGTAAACTGGGAAGTTACCTTCCTCGTTTAGCAGGGATGGGAAAATCTCTTCTTGCAACATGTTAAGATACCTTTCGGCATTAAGATTTCCACTGACAAAAATTGGTCCAATAATTCTGTCACCCCATATCCCGGCCCACACCATCACTTTACCGGCACCTTGCATCTTCGTCGGACTCAGCCAGTTAGGGTTAGCATTACTCCAATAACGTATGTTTTGCCGATTAACCTCTCCATTGACGTAAAAATTTGCTTCATCAAACAAGATCTTACGTCAAACGCATATTCTTAGGGTATCTGAAACATAAAAACAAACGTTTAATTTTTCCTATGTATGGAAACTTACGGCCCACCCTGTATAAATAAACTATTTAGAGCATCTTATATACAGGGTGCTTCAAAAAAGTTATCACTTATATGACGCTCATATGTCATTGCTTACCACTTATAGTTTGTGTTGGGGTGGGGGGGTTAGTTTATGTATTTGCGAGTTTATTTGTTTGTTTTTGAATTAATAATAATGGCCGGTTTTTTTTCAGGGATTATGTGAGTGATTAATGAGTGAATCCCCATTCAATGGAAATGGCTACTACAAGGTTTACATTAGAGCAATTATTTTTAATTGTTATTAAATAATAATAATTATTATTAATATTATTATTAATCGTAATAATTATTATTATTAATTATTAATAATTATATTAATATTATTATTAATTATTAATATTAGTTATCATTATTATTAATTATTATTATTAATTATTATTAATTATTATTAAAAAACAAACAAATATACAAGCAAATACTTACATTTATAAAAAAACACACACGCAAACAAAAGTGCTACGCAATGACATAGCCCAGTGGTACTCATTGCGCGGCTCGCGAGCCAAATGCGCTATATATATAATATATTTGGCTTGCGAGCCGCCATTGAGTACCACTGACAAAGCGTCATATAAGTCGTAACATTTTTTATGAAGCACCCTGTATAAGATTGGATATGCAAATATATTGTTTTACATTTAAAATTATTTCAACCAATGGGAACTTGGCATCGGAGTTATCATTTATTTTATATAACATAATTAATTAGAATTATTAATTGAAATAAATTATTTATCAAAATTATTACACGAACATTCTGAAATTCATTATTTATATTTTGGAAGACTAATATATATATATGATGGTAATAGCCCGAACGATTTTTAAAATCGATTTAGTGTTAATGGTATATATTTCGGAAAAATGTCCCATCATCAGTATCACTGCAAATTAAAATTTAATTAATTAATTTTGATTAATTTTTATTCAAATTTTAAATTACTAACAAAATTAATTAAATATAATTACAGAAATTAAATAGTTTATAAAAGTAAGCCATTAAAAATACTACAAACACTAATAATAAAAGGCTACGCTTAAATAGACTATAAAAATAGACTAAATTACAATATATTCAGAAGATAGACAGAGGATTTTAATCATTAATGATTTGGTTTAATCTTGGAAATATGAATGAATTCCATCGTACACAAGTCTCGACGGTTTCCTTACCGTAACTAAAATTTTTAAATTATCTATTGAAAGTCTCGAATCACACTTCTCAATAGGGTCTCTAATAACAGGGGTATGGCTTACACAGTATATATACAGTATATATATACAGTATATCGGGTAATTTTTTTTTAAGCTTCTGACACTTGACCAAAAAAGGTTTGAATTTTTCTTATTTACCGTAATGAAAGCATGGAATTTTTACTATACTTTCTCTACACATGGGGAATTAATCCCCTCGTGCAAAACATACTCTACGTGATGTCCTTTCAGCTCATTAATTCATTGCGCACGAAAAACAAGATTTTGCAGTACCCTCGACAGATTATTTGTTAAAATCTGAGAAATTTCTTGTTCAATGGATGCTTTCAACTTCTTCTCTTGTTTTGTGGATTCTGTTTAAACACTTTATCTTCATTAACTTCACAGATAAGGTCACAGGGTTTAGATCTGGTGAAGTTGGTGGTCATAGTATTCCTTTATCATAAACTGCAGTAAATCTGTTGGACAGAACTTTCCGTCAAAAATATCGTATAAAAAATACAAACCTTTTAAAGTGTCACAGGTTTAAAATCACCCGATATATATATATGTGTGTGTGTGTGTGTGTGAATTTAATAAAATGTGTCATAGTTTAGTGTGTAAAAGCTATTTTCTTCTGATGGTGAGGGAGGGAGTCCCAGGAAAGTGTCCACTCGAGGAATACAAAAAATGCCATTTTATCAATGGATGCCTTTTTCCGCTCGTAGGCAAGGGATGCTTTCATCAACACAAAAATTGCGTTCCCCCCCCCCCCCTTCTCTCTCTCTCTCTCTCTCTCTCCCTCTGTCTCTCTCTCTCTCTCTCTCTCTTTCTCTAAGTATTACTCAAAATTATTTCATAAACTAAGTAGCTAAGTATTCGAGACAAAACGGTTGTAAAAATGAGAGAATTCAGGGCTACCCCCCCCCCCCCCCCCCCCCAACACTCTCCGCCCCCGTCCAAAATCCGAAACATTTATAATAAATTAGTTTACCCTAAAGTAATTTTCCCAAATTTCTTTGGGTTCGTTTTTAATTTGCAAGAATTTTATAAATTCACACAAAAACCAACCAATTAAATTCCCATCAAAAAATATGTTGTTTTCATTTCATACCTAAAAATTTATATGCGACTGAATAATTATACATTTTAAATATCTTTTTTAAAAATTATACTCGGTTTATCTTTTAAGGGACATGTCTCTGGACACCCCACACCCCCCACACCCCCGCCCTGAAAAATTATTTCCCCTAAAAAATACAGTTTTTGTTTTTCGGTTTGGAGAAATCCTGTGAAGAATTTGAGTTCTTGGTCTGAAATAAAAGGTGCGAAATTAGCATAGATTTTTCTTCTTGTGTCAACTTTATAGTTGGATACTATATATATATATATGTGTGTGTGTGTGTGTGTGTGTGTGTGGTGCTAGAAAAGAGTAAATGTTTGCTAGCATCTGCATATGTAAATTCGGTTCGTGTTATATCACTAACGAAACGAATGAGGAAGGACTCTCGCTAGTTTAAAACTAGAGATTTTTGTAATAGTTTTCGAATATTGAATGTCGTATCTTGGATCAGCGGTACGCAAATTTTTTTCAGTCGCCCCCCCCCCTTATTAGATTAAAAATTCTAATGCACCCTCTTTCCCCCGACCTCACCCCCGGTGGTTACGGTGATATCGGCGCGTAGATCGGTGGCAGATCGGTGGCGAGCTCAAATAGTGCATGGAGCACGGCAACCAAAACCGTCCTTTTGAAATTAGAAATATAATAATTCCTCTCTGGGTGTCACTATTTTTCATTTTCCATTTAGAATAAGTGACGTTTTTTGAACTGAGTAACCCTTTACATACCATTTTCGAAGCGCGTTGCATATCCCCTGATGTGTGTGTGTGTGTGTGTGTGTGTGGTGTGTGTGTGTGTGTGTGGAAAGAAAGATAGAAATTATAATATACCACAATAATAACCCAAATATATCATAATTTCTTCTCTCTAATCCTGGTTTTTTTTTCCATTTTTTCTTAAAGAATGGATGCAGCACATACTACTAACACTCCCTGAAGAAAAGGTAAATAGAGGATACAAGATAATTATTATAACTCGGGCGGAAAGCAAATTAAACAACAAAAAGTCGAATTTGTTTTATATTACTCTCTATTTCTTTGTTTAATATCATTCACTCACCCCTACTCACCGTTCATCACCAGTTTTTCACTATTCGTCACCATTTTTTTTCCTTTATAATTATTTAATTTTTAATTGTCTCCCCCTAAATTTTTCATTTAATTTCATCCCGTTTTCTAATTTCTTTTTGCTATTTTTTTACAGCGCAGACTTTAAAATCGTGTAGTCAATTTAAGCTAATAGTTATTATTTACTATCTACTACTAGTAGTTAAAAAGGATGCACAGTTAGTTGAAATTAGTTAATTACTATCAGTAGAAAAAAAAAAAAAGGGTTTGTTTTATAAGTTTTTGGGGAATGAATTATTTTTATAGAAAAATAATTAATTAAAAATAATTAATTAGACATCCAAGTTAATTATTTCTAATTAATTACATCTTAAATAAAGTTTTAATTAATTTTTATATTTTTAATATAAAATTAAAATTACTTTACATTTATTTACATTAAAAGAGACATTTTATTTTATAAAAAATATTAATTTTTTCTTTTTTTAACAATAAATTTTTGCAAAATGAATATTTGGAAATAGAATTTGAAAAGAGAAAACACAAAAAAAAAAAATAATAACTAAATAAAATTTAAAACAATGTTATTTCGAATAAAATTATAGAATAAAATTAGGTAATAATTCTCACACTTCAAAAGAAATTAAATTTTGTTTTAATTTATTTTATTTGAAAAGCGCAATTGAACAAATATTTAGCATGTTAAATTAAATATAACTAATATATATATATATACAGTGCCCGCGAAAAGTATCCGATCACTCAAGAAAATACAATATTTTCCCTTGATATTCAGAGACACGTAATTCACTTTCTATTTGTTCTAGCGACATCTGGTAACTTTGAGGTTGCTCGCTGATATGAGAGCTATTCAACGCATTCTCAAATTAGTGTTCTGGTAGCCTTCGTTGCGGGTGGCTGTGTCTCAAATTTGTCAGATTTCACTGTTTGTGTAAATTTCTTGATATTTTTTTTTTTTACAGAAAGTGGTGTAAATAAAATTTATATATAATGTGTGCTAAAAACAACTTAAGAGTGATTGTCGAGGTGCTATTGTTGCTTTGCATGCATGTGGGAAATCACAGAGACAGATAGCTAAGGAATTAAACATATCCCAAAGTACCGTTAATTTATGGGTTCACGGGCTGAGAACAATGGTGGCCTAACCACGCCAGTCCCTAAAAAACGATCTGGCAGACCGAGAAAAACAAATTCGCGAACAGACAAACTTATGAAACGTTTAGTATTGAAAAACCCAACAATAACTGCGAAAGAAATAAATTTAATATGAATAATTTGTTATCTGGTGTTTCTGAACGAACTATCCAGGAGCGGCTCCAAAAAGAACTCGGATTACCATCTCGCCATGCTGCTAAGAAACCGTTCATTAATGAAAAAATGCGTAAAAAACGTGTCGCATTTTGTAAAAAATACATTCATTGGACTGTTGATGACTGGAAGAAGGTTTTATTAGCGATGAGTCGACATTTTTGACATTCAGAAGTTGTCCAAAAAAGGTTCACCGGCCTATTGGCTCAAATAGGATGGACCCTAAATACACCCTAAGACAATGAAACACCCTCCAAGTGTGATGGTTTGGGGTTGTTTCGGTTACTATGGGCGTGGAAACTTATATTTTCTTCCGAAGAACACAACTATGAATGGTGCACGGTATTTAGCAATGCTACAGGATAAACTTCCAATGGCAATGGCAATCCAAAGGACAAAAACATACATGCATGATGGTGCACCATGTCACAGGGCCAAAATAGTGACAAAATGGATTACTGACAATAAATTTGATATTTTGGATTGGCCTGGTAATAGTCCAGATCTCAATCCGATAGAAAATCTGTGGCTAATAATAAAAAATAAGGTTGAATGCCACGACACTGGCTCAGTCGAAAAATTACAAGAGGCCATCAAAAAGGTATGGTGCAAGGAAATATCAGTGGAAGTTTGTCAAAACTTGATTAAATCCATGCCAAAACGTCTAGAACAAGTCATCCAAACCAAAGGACAGATGACAAAATACTAATATAAGGTTAGTATACATTTAAACATTGTTTTTTATGTAAAAAATACAAATTTTAAGGGTGATCGGATACTTTTCGCGGGCACTGTATATATATATATATATATATATATATAATTTGAGTAAATTCAGCTTTTCCTCAATGCAGTTAGCTAATGCTATTATATACATTGAATGTGCTCTTGAAAAGCAATTCCCTCCATCAAAGTTATCACCAGAAATTATCGTATGCGATATTTAAATCTGCAAGGTTGAACACAAATAATATATATATATATATATATATATATATATATATATATATATATATATATTGCAAAAACATTGCAAATTAATTCTTGCAATTTGTGGCCTACGTGAATGTGAAAATCTGTTTTCACTCTTCGAAGAAGCTGTAATAATTTAGGAGTGACAATCGATCATCCAGCTGCGTCTTCTGAAGGATGGGGAGGAGTACAGAAGGTAAGGTAGTCATTAATATTTATTATTATTATTATTATTATTATTGTTATTGGCTCAAATATATATATATATATATATATATATATATATATATATTCGTAAATATTTCGACCAGAAACAAAAGAAAAATCTAAAAAGCATACAAAATTACTAATTAGTAATTTCTTTTTGGTTTTGTTTGACTATTTTATTCTTTTTAGTGCCACTAATTAAATTTTAATAATTAATTTTTATGCTTGTTAGAAATTTTATGTAGCCTCCATACGTCAACATTTTTACGAAACCATATATATATATATATATATATATATTATATATAACACTAAATATATTAAGAAATACATTATTATTATTATATTATTACTATTATTATTATATCAAAGGGGGACCATTTTGGGACGCTCGTCCTTGGCCCCTCCTTTATACATATAAAATATTATTATTATTATTATTCAAAATATTGTCACCACCTTTTAAATGATTGAATTTTTAATTGCATTTTTCCTTTTCTGTAGATGCTCTTCTTCGACATTTTTTCAGGTTCATTCTTTCATGTTGATTGAGTTACTAAGTCTCCTCGATTTTTTCTTGTTTTGTATTTATCTGTCTAGTTTGAGGGATCTGCCCCTTATCCTCTTGCAAGTCCCTCATCAGCCATTTGTAACTGTCTTTGAAGGCAAGATGAAAGTAGAGAGCAACTCTCTCTTTCGTCAAATCCACCAAATAAGAATGAGGCGGGATGCTGCGAAGGGGCCGGGCGCGAATGGATCTTGAATATTGGTTAAAAATGGTGTAAGAATTGTGAATTGAATCACTACTTTGATTTGGGTAAGTCAAAGCATCGTTGCTTAGACTGGTGATAAACCGCGCACAGAAGCCTCGATAGTACTTTGACCCTTTGTGTACTTGGCAATGATGCTGTGAGTTGCTCATAGCCTGAATGGGTGAATGTGTGCTTTAAAATAAACAGTGAAACATTGGCTTCATATATATATATATATATATATATAACTGCAACACGCAGTATAATTAACGTAAAGAACGACGCTTGTATAGGAGATATTCCGCGCAAGACGAGAGAGAGAGAACGAAACAAATGAAAAAATTAGGTAACCACCCGGGAATCGAACCAGGGATCTTCCGATTGCCAGTCAGATATGATAACCACTACACCATGGGCCTCACTCTTCCAAATGCCGTAATTCTTCTACATTTGTTTCGTTCTCTCTCTCTCGTCTTGCGCGGAATATCTCCTATACAAGCGTCGTTCTTTACGTTAATTATACTGTGTTTGCAGTTAAATGTATATAATGTTACGGCATGCGGGAGGTGCCCCTTGGGGCATTGGTTTCTGCGAGTATGTAGAGAATTACGACATTTGGAAGAGTGAGGCCCATGGTGTAGTGGTTATCATATCTGACCGGCAATCGGAAGATCCAGGGTTCGATTCCCGGGTGGTTACCTCATTTTTCATTTGTTTCGTTCTCTCTCTCTCGTCTTGCGCGGGATATATATATATATATATATATGCCCGATACTCATATGTGTGTGTATATATATATATATAATGGGTATAGGGCATAGGTGTATGTTTAAAATAAAGGTTTCTTTAAGGGCTGCAGAATTTTTCATCCATGGCTGCGAGTATTGTGCTCAAAGGAATTTCTAGGATTGCGTTTGGCTATAAACCTTTCACTGAACGAAGGAATGGATGATGTGTTGCTGTGTGGGTGAATGTTAAGAACATGATGAAAGATGTGTATAACGGTTTAATAAAAGGTTAGCGTAATTGATGGTTTTCATTTTAACTATTTATTATTATTATTAGTATAACGGCAGTGCAGAAGGAAATGATATATATATATATATATATATATATATATACACAAATCTTTCTTTCTTCTAACGAAAAATTAGCCGAACTCTTGGAATCTCATCCGTCCTCTAATACGAGTAAAAGAGGTCTTCCCCTCCCTCACTGTCCTCCACGAAGATATCTTTAAAACACTTATAAGGGTAATACCCCTCCTTTTTAACCTCCTTTAAATTCCATTTGTTTCTGAAGACATTTTTGGGGTCGGGAATCGATCGATGTAGTCTCATTTCCACTATTTGGAAATTCCCTTCAAATTGACTCCACCAATCACGTTTGGAATGAGGACAAATTCACTTAATTTGGGACGTTCCGATCATTTCCTAAACGTTTCGAGACATTCTCTCTCTCTCTCTCTCTCTCTCCTCTCTCTCTCTCTCTCTCTCTCTCTCTCTCTCTCTCTTCTCAAGAATGTCTTTGAGTTGTTCCATTTGTTTACGATCTTGATTCCATTTTGAGTTTATTATTATTATCATTTAAAGAAGAAAAAGGCGTCATTTCTTTACGACTTCGTAGTAATTATGGGCTCCACTAGAGCCCAATACTCAATTGGGCTCCAGTTGAGCCCAGTACTCAATTGGGATCAATTCAGTTCTGTAAGAGCATTTGTCTGACCCCCAAAACACTTTTGCTTTGGGACTTATAATGTGGTAGGGAATACTATGTTGATAAATATTATCACTATACACTATAGTTAAGTTAAGTGTATGATAAGATTGTATTTTTATGTTAGGTTAAGTGGCTATGCTGGCCTTATTTTTGTATCAAATGTATGATAAGAGTGTATTTGTATGTTAGGTTAAGTGGTTATGAATTGTGAATGATCCGCGGTAAACCCAGCAAACAATTTTATGTACATACGAAGTTGTCACAAGGTTGCATTTTAGCACTGTGATGTAGATACAACGTAAATTTGCGTGGTCTCAGTTGTGTCTTCATAACGTTGTGATATTACGTAAACTTTACGTAGATACAACGTTGTCTCAAAGTTTCAAGGATAGAATTTGGTCCAACAAAGGCGCCCTATTTGAAATAGTAAGTAGTATGTCGTATGTAACTCCGTTACAATTTTGTAACAAAGAATAATGTAATACGAAACTATATCCTATGGATGTAAAACCTTACGTGCAGACAACGTATTACGTAGTGTGTTTGCTGGGAAGATGTTTTATTTTGTGTTGTTTGTATGTATAAATGTTCTCTATAATAATATTAGAATTTATTACTCGTCCTTTCCATCAAACAAAGCAAGAATTGATATCGATTATGCCTCAACAATTTATAGCAGATTGCAGTAATAAAATAGAATACTTTCGTAACATATTTTAGATTTGTCAATTTACAGTAGTGCGGTTGGGTTATCGGGACCTAATATTTTCGAGATGTGAAAGTTTACAGTACTAAATGGATGAACTGCGCGGAAACTTATTACAGTATTTTGAGACCAGTAAAATATTGATGAAGAAAAGATTGGATAAAATGCTTCGAGATTATTGCGTATTTTGGAGACACAAATAAATAGATAAATCTACAGAAAGAGAGAAATTGGTCATTACTACGGGATTAATATAAGTTTCGGCTTCGGGATTTATATCGAATCGCCCATGGAATCGCGGATCGATCTTCGCGTAACATCTGGAGGCGCGGGTAGATTACAGTAGAAGAAAAGAAGAATAAAGAGTACAGAAATAATTGAAAGAGAATTAATACATAAACGAGTTATCACGTGACCCTGTATCACTTTTTGAAAAAGAAAATATGTTCTTGTTTTTATTATTTCGAATGTGTGGCGCATAATTTTTTGGGTGAAATTCCGTCGAGGGGTGTCCATGGCGGATGTTGAGAAAGTTTTTGGCAATTTTTTTTTTTTTTTTTTTCCCCACAAACTTCGATGAAAAGTTTTTTGTTTTTTTTTTAGATTATTTATAAAGAGAGAGACAAAGTTGTTTCCATAATTTTTGCTCTTTGCTTTCTTTTTTCTTTGAAAAAAGGTTTATTTTTTTTTCTTTAAAAGTTTAGCTTCTGTCTAACGCTTTGTCACCTTCGACTCTTTTTTTTTTAATCACCCTGTAATTATTAGAATATATATATATATATATATATATATATATATATATATATATCGGGTGATTTTTTAACATCTGACACGTTAGAAGGTTTGTATTATATATATATATGTATATATACAGTATATTCCTTGCGGGTCTTCCTAATTATATTAAGCTTCCAAACTTTTCATTGTTTTTATTTTTGGATTATTATTATTAATTATTATCATTATTATTATTATTATTATTATAATTATTATTATTATTATTATTATTATTAATCTGCTTTATGGCAATTGTTTCCTTTCAACTTTTACTTTTCATTATATTTTGGTTTTATTTTAGTAATTTATATTCTCTCTCTCTCTCTCTCTCTCTCTCTCTCTCTCTCTCTCTCTCTCTCTCTCTCTCTCTCTCTCTCTCTCTCTCTGAATTCGCCGTAGCAACAACGGGTGATCACTTACAAAACACTTTCATTCTCCATAAGGGACAAATACACGGGGAGAGATACAGGGACCTCCCACTGATATTTCTCGCCGGAAAGAGACTTTCTCTACTCTCGTGGTGGCACAACACCGCGAAGTATGAACGACTCAATATATCACTTGCTGCATAAACACCTTTCACGGCGAGAGACCCAAGTTGAAACCCGGCGTCATTCAAAGAGTTGGCAGACACATACGCAGAACAGACATCCAATTACAGAAAATATGCTCACGCACTTGCCTGCTTTGTTAATATGTCTAAGAATAGAGTAGAAAATTATTTTGTAGAAACATAATTTCATAACAAAAAGCTTTAAAAAATACATTAGGTGAGGAAGAGTTGCATTTCTGCCAACACAATTTGTTTTCTCTTCGTTGGCTGGATGCACGTGACGGGTGAGGGCATGGTGTGGAAAAATCTGATTTTTTTTCTTAATTCTTTTTTGCATATGTTCGAGGTTTTGTGACGATACCAAGGGGCTGATGTACTATCGGTACAAATATATTATTGGTTAGTTTATACAACAGTGCTATCTAGTGTACGAGCTCTGTTTGCATAGTGTAATTGTAGAACTAATTTATACAGTGTCCTCTTTCCTGTAAAATTTATTTGGTTACTTTTCCAGGGTCGAAGTATTTTTTCAACCTTTTTCCGTACCCGCCTCTGGCGGGAGGGAGCGGAGGATGGATAGAAAGCCTTATGCCTTTCTATCCAGTTTTCTACTACTGGTAGAATAGTTAAAAAATTACCAGTATAATAAGAGGAACTTCCCCGAGTGGATCGAAAGGTCTTTGAAGCTTCTTCTTGTCCTTGTAACTCTTTGTAACTCCTCGTAACACTCCCACTATATTTCGTATACGTCCTTCGTTTTTACAGCCATTTTTGTCTTCCTCTTTCGTTTCCTTCCTGAATCTTACCTTTGTTCCGGTTTGTTGTGTTCTTGTTCGGAAGTGGATCGCGTGGTAGAGCGTCATATCTAATTCATTTCCTGTCTCGACTTCAGAAAGGGTAACTTGAATAATTCCAGCCATTTTTGTCCCTTCAATTAAGGGCTCAAACCATGAGAGGTTTAAGAATGGGATTCGTTCGCCATTCATGAAGTATCTTCATTTAACCATGATCGTAGATCATTAAAGTCTCTTTCATTAACTCTCTCTCTCTCTCTCTCTCTCTCTCTCTCTATCTCTCTATCTCTCTCTCTCTCTCTATCTCTCTCTCTATCTCTCTCTTTACTATATACCTAATTCACCACGTGAAAAGTTTCATTTTTGCGATGTTGGAAACCTGACAGATAAATTTGGGCTCAGTGAGTTTGGGCTCGCGGGCCGTCTTTGTCCCGCCAAATTGGATTTATTTGGCATTGTTTTCCGTCGCTCGAATTCAGGTCTGAAAATAATTCGTTAACGAAAAATAATTTAATTAAACTAATAAATTACATTTATTCTTCGATTCATATGGAAATGTATTGGCTTTATTTTGATATTTACATAAAACAATTCCAGTTTTAATTTCTAGCTCTCATTACGGTAATTATACCTAGAGAAAGAGAGAGAGAGAGAGAGAGAGAGAGAGAGAGAGAGAGAGAGAGACAGAGAAGAGAGAGAGAGAGAGAGAGAGAGAGAGAGAGTAACAAAAGTATACCAATTATGTCATACAGCGTTCATACTGCAGTCCACGGTCAAACTGCATCCCAAATTTGTTCGCACAGGTTACTTTTGTCACGGAGGAAGTATACTGTCACGTCACGTATATATACTACTACGGATATTGGATAGCATTTTCGCGAAGAAAAATGGTCCGTAGTTCGAACAATTTATTGGTGTACAGAGGAGGTTGACAAAAGTAACAGATTTAGTGAATCAACACTCGTATTCAGCAAATCTCGTTGCTTTCCCCTTTTCATTATGTGAAGCTGAGACACGTTCTGGCATTCCATTGATGAGCTTTGTCATTCATTCTTTGGTGTCTATTTCCATATGGGTTGAAACTGCACTTTTGACACACTCTGACGTTTTCCTTTCATTCCGATAACGTATGTCATCATTATTATTTATTATTATTATTATTATTATTATTATTCAAAAGAAAATGAAAATAAGACCTATTAATTACTGTCTTCCTCTTTCTAAACGCAAAACCAACAGCATGAATTCAAATACCCCCACCCCCCCCAACCCACCCACCCCCACCCAACCCACCCACCCCCACCCCAACCCACCCCAACCCACCCCAAAAATGTTCAAAACAAAGAGAGAGAGAGAAGAGGAAAAACAACAACAAAAATAGTTAAAAACGAGTAAAAAATTTCGGTTTTCTTTTTTTTTCTTTGAATGGGAAAATTTTTCTTTATAAATGATGAATGGTTTTGACACCTTTAAAAAAAAAATTGTTTAAAAGAAGCTTTTTTGTTGTTTTTAGTGTTGTTGTTTTTTGTTTCTTACACTGATTTATAAATAAATAATGACTGAGGCGAAGCGTATACAGTAAAAATGCTTTTAATCGCTTTTTCAAAAATTATTTTTATTTGTTTACCGATTTATTTGTTAACATTACATTACATTACATTAACTTACATTACATTACATTACAACAATAAAATATAGCTTATTCTACATATATTATATATATTTATATACCATATATACTATTATTTATGCTCCTAAAACATATATATATATATATATATATATACAAAGAAATATTTTCAGGAATTTCTGTGGATTGTCACTCAACTGCTGACTGTAATCTGATGCAAATTAATTTCACTTATAAAATCTTGATCGTAAGAGTAAACCCTCAATTTGAAACAATTTTCAGAATAAACATGGGAAAATGATGCAAATTGGAGTTCCTGCGTGACTTTCACCAATTTTTCGAGGTATTAACCATACCTAATTCAGTTCGTCAAATGGACACCAAATCAGTCAGTCGCTATATTCCAATACCTTTATTTGATGAATTCATTTACATACACACACATACACACACACACACACGGTGCTACTGTAGTATGCGGTCTACCTACGATTCGGCGGTCTACCTTTTAATTATAGCTTCTTATCTTCTTATTATTTTATTATTAGGTTAATTGTACGCCCTTGACGATTGGTTAGGTTAAGTCGTGATATTTTCGTTAAACTAACGAAAATATCACGACTTAACCTAACCAATCATCAAGGGCGTACTGTAGTATGTGGTTACCGTTAAGTATGCGGTAGTAGTATGTTTAACTTCTTTAATAATTCCTTAATTGTGTAAATTAAATTATAATTCCTTTCAATTCATTTTCAATTCCTTTTAAATATTTTGAACGGTAGACCGCTTAGTTACTGTTACTGTTACTGACAGTAAATGCTGGGCACTTGCGTTTTTTTGCGCGTTTTTTTTGCGGTACTGCGGTACTGCGGTACTACTACCGCACTACCAAACCGGTACCGCATAAACGTAGTACCGCAAAGGATCGCTGAAAGTACAGCAGTACCGCTACCGCATTCAAATTTCCCGCGGTACTTTCCGCGGTACCGACCAACACGGTAGTACCGCAGTACCGCAGTACCGCAAAAAAAACCGCAAGTGCCCAGCTCTGAATTATTATTATTATTATTTGACCGCATACTACAGTAAGAACTTAACGTAGACCGCATACTACAGTAGAAACTTAACGGTAGACCGCATACTACAGTAGCACCCCATATCTTTTTTTACGACAATGAAAATTTTCTAGATTTTTTATATAAATTTGTTAATGTTCCGAGGTACCAAAAATTGTTACCTCACAAAAAATTACCCAGTACATCTACAAATTACCACACACTCGACCTCACTTATACCAAGTTGTCTACGCGCACGCACACACACGGTCTAAGTGTAGAATTTGATAAGTATAAAATGTTTATGAAAAACATGTTTCAATTATGTACTGTACCGCATGTATGTGCGGTACATTACCTCAGTAGTTTATATTACCGCACTAGTAAATTTTCTAAAGTATCATTATTGAGATGTGTCCACCTCAAATAAGCCAAGCAGATTATCGCGTGTTTAGACATGATTATAAAACTATTCAGGGAATTATGTTTAAAATGAGATGTCGTTTCCGAGAGCCATTGAGGGAAACAACTTGCAATAAGCGTGTTTTTATTTAGTGTGTGTGTGTGTGTGTGTGTGTGTGTGTATATATATATATTGACGACGGAATGTATTATTCTACGTACACCTAATGAGTGTTATCAGGTATACCGGGGATCAAATATTAATAGGTTGCATTTGATTTTTTTAATGTAAGCCTACTCTGATATCTTTATTTATCGTTCTTGGAGGAATTCTAAAGGCACACGCTAAGTTATATTTCAAATAAGACTATTTCCTCGAAATGAAATAGAATCAATATATAATTTGGGAAAAAAGTTCACCTAGAAAGCTTTTAAAAGGTATTAAAAAAATACTAATTGGTAATATACTGGTTTTCGTTGGGTTTTTTTTTTTCAATGAGGCGGGGAGTTGACTAATAAAATTTCAAAAAACAAACCCCAGCCATTACTGACGTAATTTTTTTATGTTTTTGAGAAATTATATGTTTCTGGGAAAGCATTTTTCTAACACTACTAGATCGTCCAAATTCTAAATCGCCGAAATTTAATTAAACCTAATATATCAGGTTAGTTAAATCTATCTAGTTAGTTTAAACTATAGGTTAAGTTAAGTTAGTTCAAATGTTCACTGAATTTTTTTAAAGGATTTGTCCATTCAAACGTGTTTCAGTTCAAAAATTTGGTCCCATTTCCTTTATATTTAATATGATGATAATGACAAGCTTTATTGGGAGGATACAAATCCCATAAAATAGTCCAATATTGTTGAAGGTTATAAACGATAAGATAAATCAAACAATAATAAATTTTAAAAACTAAAAATTACGACTAAAAGAGAAATAAAAATAAGACACGAAATGAAACAAGTAATAATAAAATTATCCCCTGCAAACACAATAAAAAGAAGAAGAAAATTGGAAATAAAATAAAAAGACACACAGTGAATAGTGACAATACCAACGTATATATATATATATATATATATATATATATATATATAATGATAATAACAATGATAATGTTTATTGGCAGAAACGGCTCCTTTCTTCGGTGGGAGGGAGGGGGTAGGACTGCATGCCGAGGGAGGCGACTGAGTACTCGAACGCCTCTCCTCTGCAGTAGAAGGCAAAGGAGAGGGCAGTGATGTCTCGCCTCTTGGTAATGACAGTCCCTGGTTCTACTATTAATGTTGTCGAAGGTATTGACTCTCATCACCTGTTGATCAATCGCAACATTAGGAGCGGAAGTCCTTTCCTGAGAGGGAAGGAGATTGACTGTTACCCCTTCGGGATACATTTCCATACCACTTGCGGGCCGGAGTTGGGGGTGGAAATTTCTTTTTCCTCGCTGCCCGACGCGCTCCTAGCTGGGGTCCTGACATGCTGCATGACTTTCGAGTAACTGTGCTTCGGGAGGAGCGTCTCTTTCAACGCATCTAATTCTGCCGGAACTGTTCAACGAAAATCGCGTTCTTCTGATTTGACATCACACGTTGGTGTTTTATTTCAATCAATGACCTTTGCACCTTATTATATCATCTGAGGAGTACTGATACGTCCACGTCTTCCATAGAAATTACCAGAATTCTATGGAAGTTAGTCACGTAGAAGGTAATAGTGTTTTCATTTTCTGAAAGATCGACACTTTATTTACAATGTCTTTAGGGGTATTGGAATTGGAAGGGTAGCGTTGAACAAGGTGTTTACTGTACCCTCGCATATTCTAACTTCTTGCGTATCGTAAAAATCATGACAAATAGACACAGACTACAGAAGACTTTTACAAGACTATACGATTTTCTGCAGACGACATCATCGTAATTGAGTAGACGGGAAACAGTCTCATGGGGTCCGTGTAGATCAGTGGTTCCCAAACTTTTATGGTGGCGACCCTGAATACAATATTGTCCTGGCCTGGCGACCCTAAACGCTGGTACATGCAGTGTTAATGACCAATCATTTTGATACGTTGTGTTTATATTCATATAGTTTCATTGAATCAGTCGTTGAGAATTTCTGTCCCGCGACCCTCAGGAACACCTTCCCGACCCTCACTTGGGTCGCGATCATGGGTTTGGGAACCACTGGTGTAGATGGTGGAGGTGGGGCGAAAAGATCAAACCAATAATCACATACATCTCTTCTCTTTTAATTCCTTTATAAAAATCAAGTAAAAATTTTCATTTATTTCTATACCCTAAACGCGAATTTAACTCGTAATGAATTGGTTGAAAGGAAAATTGAAACCTTCACACCTAAATCTCTTGCCCGCCAGATCATGCAGTTCCAATAATGTATAATATATCTATCTATATATATACCGTACCTTGAACACTTTTATACACGTGGATAAATTACAAGGAAAGGTAAAGCCCATCATATATTCCTTTAATTCGACCATAAAAATGTTATAATTCCAACACTTTAGCGTTTTACACATTATTGAACGTTTTTATGAGACTTAACAGGTTTCGAATGTATTTTGCCTCTTTATTTATTATTGGAACGCCTAAATTTTAAAACACAGGAAGAGGAATAGTCTTACAGGAATGAACTGGGCCTTACATTATCAAATGGCACATACACACACACACACACACACAGAGTTTAGTTTAATGGGTTCATTGCGACCCTTATTTCACCCATTTTAATTATTAACTCCGTTAAGGGCTCCGTGACCCTTTTTCCGATCCATGACCCAACAGTAATGTGTGTGTGTGTGCGGCGTTTAGTCAGACGATTATATAGCTACGTGGGTTTTTATTTTTAGATAAACCTTTTACATTAAAAATAATATATTTTCAGCTGAAAATGTTTAAAAACGCATGTATACCCAAGTGCACGTACAAAAACTGTACAATATATGTGTATGTATGTGTGTGTGTTTGTAAGAGAGAGAGAGAGAGAGAGAGAAAGTGTTTAAGTATGTATATATATCCTGATCCTGAACCGTCGTTCGAACTCGCACAAAGTAACACAAAGTATATATACAGGGTGTCCCAGAAGTCTGAACTCATAGGAAAAATAGGCATTATATTTTTAAAGTGAAACAAACACAGTTCTAATGTCAATTTTACATACAGTAATACCTCGAACATCGTTGTTTTGAACTCGCCGTTTTGTGCTTTCGTCGTTGCTATGCTTGCGACTAAGATTTACAACATCATCGTCTTGGTTTTGCTATTTCGTCGTCTTACGCCTGGCAGCATCACCCTTCCCCCTTTTCATGTTTAATAAAAGGTTTGAATTGAAGAGTAGACAAATGTTTTGCTTAAAAATATTTTCCAATTTAATTTTTTCGTTCATATTATAAATTTTTGTGTTTAAATAAAAGGTTTGAATTGAACAGTTTCTTATTGATGTTTTCCCTGTGATTGAGCTGTTAAAACGAGTGTATTTGTACTGTATTTGCAATGCAAAAAATCCTGATTTGGACACAAAAAAAAATCCGAGAACGGAACCTCTTATTTCCCATAGGTTACATTCCTTGAACATCATTGTTTGGAATATCGTCGCCTTTAACAGGAACGCATTAGCGACGATGTTCGAGGTATTGCTGTATTTCAGGAAAGAAAATACCTTGATGGCTCAGTATACCAATCAAGAGAAGGTGGAACTGGTATTGCTATATGTTTCCGGAAAAAGCCAGAGGGAGGCATGTTCGTGAAATAATTCACATGCTTCCCTCTGGCTTTTTCCGGAAACATGTAGTAATACCAGTTCCACCTTCTCTTGATTGGTATACTGAGCCCTCACGGTATTTTCTTTCCTGAAATATGGAAAAACTGACATTAGAAATGTGTGTTTCATTTTAAAAATATAATGTCTATTTTCCCCATGAGTCCAGACTTCTGGGACACCCTATATATATATATATATATGCGAGGAGTGATCAAAAAGTATCGATAATTTTATTGCTACTGTTGGTTTTCGTCGTCGTCGTCGTTGGCCTAGGCAAGCTACGGCTTGGGACCGTAGCGCATCTATCCGGTATAGGTTAACCTGGATGATGTAGCCATAAGCACTGCTGCTGGTTAAGTGCCAACCAGTGATTATCTCACTAGCCGTATTGAGTCCGTTAGGCGAAACTGCGACAGTACCAAGGATGGAAAATATAACCCTTGGATTTCTATTATTTATTTGCAAAATGGACATGGTATTAGATTAAAATAATTATTTGAATATAAATAATTAACTGACAATTGTGATATATATTAATTATGTTTACATACAATAAAATAATACAGTATACATAAAATTAGTATTAATGTGGTTTACAATTGAATTATGATGGGTAACTAATTTAAAATGAATTTATAGCTATTCCGAAATTCAAGACGGTAAAATTAACATTTATCTTGAAACTAAAATAAGAGTATTCACTACACTACGAACAAATGAATGCAAATAAGAAATAACCGTTTACATATGTGAGTCTTTCTGCCATCTGGCGTCTGCAGTCTGAAGCAAAATCTGCTATCATGAGTTAGTAGTTGGTTGGAGCGCTTAAAGGAAGGGTGTGTTCTTGCAGTACGTCGAAATCTCAGAAATGGAGCAACGCGCGTTCGGAGATGAAAAATGATTAAAACAGCTTTTGGAAATGATGCTCTGTGTAGCTAACGTTTACAAATGGCACAAAAAGTTTAAAAATGGAGAAACATTTGCTCGTACCAGAAATCGAATCTGTCAGACATTTTCATCCGTAATGAGAAGTGGAAGGGCGGCCACTGCGTTCCTTGTCTTGAAGCGATGTTTCTCCATTTTTAAACTTTTTGTGCCATTTGTAAACGTTAGCTACACTGAGAGCATCATTTCCAAAAGCTGTTTTAATCATTTCGTTCATCTCCGATGCAGATTTTCCAAGTTTGGCACGCGCGTTGCTCCATTTCAGAGATTTCGACGTACTGCAAAAACACACCCTCCCTTTAAGCGCTCCAACCAACTACGGACTCATGGTAGCAGATTTTGCTTTAGACTGCAGACGCCAGAGGGCAGGAAGACTCACATATGTAAATGGTTATTTCTTATTTGCATTCATTTGTCCGGAGCAATAAAATTATGGATGTATTTTGATCACTACTCGTATATATATAATGTTATAATATAATGTTATAATGTTTCAGACCAACAAAGACCCTAGGATCCACTCATGGCTGGTCTACCTAACTGTGTTCGTAATTGTGTATTGTTCATGTCCACCGTGGTGGCGGAGGGGACCTACAATTTTACGTGGGTTCCGAACCACAAGGAACATAAGAAATTTTTGTAGTGGGCACACTAGGGGCCACGTCGGCCCATCGAGGCGGCTCCACTATGTAAAAACTGCCTGTACATTGGCAACGACCAATTTTTACAAAACTAAATAATTATCAATTTAAAACTAATTAATTATCAATTTAAAACTAATTAATTATCAATTTAAAACTAAAGATAGAATCTCTGGATCCAGAGGATCAAGTCATAATAGACTACTATCCACAAATATGTTACACTCTATATCTATTTATAACCGACATGCAAATATATCAGATCCAAAGAATCTAGTCAATTTCATTACGGTATCCAACCAAAAATAAGTCACGGTCCATGTCAATTGTGGACCAAGTCACAATTTACAACCATATACATTACAATATATATACTTAGGAGGAAAAGTGTAGGTGTGGCTGTAAAGACTGTACAGTAATGTAGAAATGTGTGTACACCCATTTTGGGTCTCCCATTTAAAGGTGTTTGTGGAGCAACTTAGATCATGAGTTTTTCAATACCTCACAGTACTATGCGGGGCACCGCTCGGCAGAGGAATCTTTTAAATGGGGTGTGTAAGCAGAGCCGGATTTAGACGTGTGGAGGCCCTGGGCAGCCTCCATGTGGAGGCCCCCCTACCTTAGGGGAAGACATAATTGAAGTCATCCATAAGATTCATAATATAATTAACATACATACACTTTCAAAACATCGTGCACTCTTGTGTCTGTCCATTCCACTCATTTCTGCAAAAAATGAAAGCCTCGGGTTACTCGGGTATTCCATTATAGTGAGAGTAGACCTAAAAGAGTAATAAAAACAAAATAATAATCAGTACACAACAAATAGTAATTGGTAAAAGTTTATGTACTACAGTGGTTTTTTTGTTGATCATCTATCGGGTTTTTCTAGTTTCGGGTTTTTTCTATTTTGATAATGGCTTGTCAATATGTGGAGGCCCCCAAGATGTGGAGGCCCATGGGCAGCTGCCCACTTTGCCCACTCCTAAATCCGGCCCTGTGTGTAAGGACAGAGAGTATCCCCTAACCCAAGATGCTGCCTCCCTATATCCCACAACATTTGTAAAACTATGTTTTCTTAAATTTGTTCTACATCTTGGCTTAAATAATTTCATACTATGACCTCTAGTCTGGTTATTGTGATCTTTAATGAAAAGAGAATCAAAATCTATCTTATCCACCTTAATTTTACTACCTTAAACTATACCCAATCTATCATATCTGTCTAATCGATTTTTAAACATGTTTATAGACGTGCTACTAATTACTTCTACCGACAAACTATTCCAGCTATTTACTATTCTATGCGTAAAAAAAGTTTTTGGCAACTGCTGTCTCGAACCTTCTACTTGTCAACTTACACCCGTTATTTCTAGTCCTATTATACTGAGATATTTCGAAAAAGCTATCTCTATCTACGTTATTGAACCCATTCATAATTTTGAAAACCTGGATTAGATCACCCTTAGCCTCCTAGTCTCGGTGGAGTCAATTTTAACTCTTTAAGCATATCCTCGTACGACTTTGACCTAAGCGACGGAATCATCTTAGTTGCTCGTCTTTGAACTCCCTCGAATTTGTCTGTATCTTTTCGCATATGCGGATTCCAAAACTGGATCGCGTACTCCAAATGGGGTCTAACTAATGATTTATAAAGAGGAACTATAATATCGTGCGATTTGTACTCAAAATTCCGAGCTATAAAACCTAACATTTTGTTCGCTTTATTGACCGCTGCTGTACTTTGTTTCGCTACTTTTAAATCACCAGTGACTATAACTCCTAAATCTTTTTCCTGCTCTACGCTTATCAACTCTTTCCTGACATACTATACGCAAAATTACCGTTACGCGAACCTATATGTAAAATTTTGCACTTATCGACATTAAATCTCATTTGCCATGTGACTGACCAATCAACGATTTTATTCAGATCATTCTGGATGTTACCTCTATCTTCGTCATTAATCGCCCTACCACCCAGCTTCGTGTCATCCGCAAACTTTGAAACTGTACTGACTAGGCCGACATCTAAATCGTTAATATATATAAAAAAAAGCAAGGGGCCCAATACAGAACCCTGAGGAACGCCACTCGCTACATTAGCCCAACACGACTCCGCTCCATTAACGACCACCCTCTGTTTCCTACCTCGCAACCACTCTTCTATCTAATTTATTACTGCACCCCTGATTCCATGAGCATTAGTTTTCTCAATGAGTCTTTTGTGCGGTACGGTGTCAAACGCTTTTTGAAAATCTAAATACACTACATCAACCGCCCGATGACTATCGTAAACGTCAACCACATTGAAAAAAATCTAAAAGATTAGTTAGGCAAGATTTGTTTCGCCTAAAACCGTGCTGCGTATTGCTAACTAGTTTATGCAATTATAAGTGTTCGACTGTACGATCCCTAATTATTGATTCCAGTAGCTTACCTATAACAGACGTTAAACTGATTGGCCTATAATTCCCCGCCGCACCTTTATCGCCTTTCTTAAAGATAGGTGTTACGTTTGGTAACTTGAAACTATCTGGTACGCACCCCTCAGAAATAGACGCATTAAAAATCTTTGTTAGCAGCACACCAATGCTATCTTTTAATTCTTTTAGTTGTATGGGATATATGGAATCCGGTTCCGGTGATTTACGCGTTTTCATTTTATCAATATAGCACATTACATCCCCTTCACTAACCACAATATTATCCAAAATATTACCACTATCAAAAGGTATTATGTCTATGACCGTAGCGATATTCGTTACATCTTCTATAGTAAAAACTGACGTAAAGAATTCGTTTAGCAAGGTAGCCATTTCCTTGTTTTCAGAAACTAGATCTCCGTTAACATTTTTCAACGGCCCCAAGACCCGTTTTACTGAATTTCTATTGTTGACGTATTGAAAGAATCGCTTGGGGTTTTCTTTATCACGAGCTCTGGAGATTTCAAATTCGCGCTTGGACTTTTTATTACACTTTTCACTTCACGCCTTAGAGATATGTACAGGGTGATTCAAAAGTCAGGTTACATAGGGAAATACTGTATTATGTAATGATACAGGGGAATAGTCACATCACATGTTCGATATGGCCACCGTTAACGGCAATGCACTTGTGCAGCCAGCTAGGAATATCACATCAATGCGCTCCTTCGATAACATCCATCTCATAACTCATTTACCTGCAAAGAAACAAAAAAGCCCTATGTAACCTGACTTCTGAATCACTCTGTAGTTGTTTCGTAACCACAAATTATCTTTATCGCACTTATGTAGCCTATAAGCCCTATCTCTACTCTTTATGATGTCTCCTACTCTAGAAGTAAACCACAAGGGCTTGTTATTTACTTTCGCACGCTTAATTTTGTACGATACACATTCCTCATTTATAGTCCTAAATACTGTTTCGAACGATTTCCACATTAGTTTTGCGTTGGAGTTCCCCATTACGTTTTCCCAATTGACGTGTGAAAATTTATTTCGAAATTTACTAAAGTCTGCATGCTGGAAGTTAGGAATTTTAGTCGAGTTAGCTGGTTTCGAGTGACTTTCTGAGAGGACAAACTCTACCATATTGTGATCCCTATTGCTTAACGGTTCTATTACTTGAAGATCAGTAATTAGCCTATCATCCGTAGTTATTATTAAATCTAAAATACTGTCCAACCTCGTAGGTTCCCCAACCTTTTGAATAAGAAAGCTATCCTCGAGAAAATTAACTAAACGATTACCTTCCGCGTCTCCCTGCATTGTATCGTAATTCACGTTGGCGCAATTAAAGTCACCCATAACTAAAGCCTGCTCACTACCGATTATTCTCTTTAGTTCACGATATAACGCTTCGTCCGTATCAGCTGTTTGATTAGGGGGCCTATATATAACCGCAACAACAAGTTTGATATCGTTCAATTTAAGTTCTGCTATAGTCGAATCTATCGGTTCTGGAATTGTGTGCTTTACTTCTATAACGTTCGCGATATTATCTTTGATATACAACATACACACACACACACACACACACACACATACATATATATATATATATATATATATACTGTATATATATATATATATATATATATATATATATATATATATATATATATATATATATATATATAGCCTACAGTATATCCAGGGCGGCACAAAAGTCAGGAGTCAAAGGGTCATCATTGCATAAATTATACGGTTTTTTTTAAACTAAAAACTTATAAATTATAAATTAAAATTATAATTTATAAATTGTTTAACTAAAAAAGTAATTTTTATTTAAAAATAGTGGCTAACGTAGTACGGAAAAGATCCATTCTCTCTGGCTCCTTTGACTCCTGGCTTTTGCGCCACCCTGTATAATATATATATAATATATATATATATATATATATATATATATATATATATATATATATATATTTATAATGCTCAGTAAATTACGATATAAAAATATTTTTACAAAACTTTAAATACTTTATAAGGTACTGCCATATTTGGCTGGACCATACCCTATCATTTGAGTGGTACTACAATCCTTTATACAGTAGTAAGGGAATATTTAGAGTATTTCCCGACCGAAATGAAATGGAAATGTTTTCCGACTGACCAATTTGGAGGAACTCGAATTCCCTACCGCTCGACTGTAAAGGGAGTATAACTTTACCGTTCAGCCAATTCTTTACGGTAATTAAATTTGCAACGCCTTAAAAGCAATCGCTAAATTTACTTCCCAAATGCTCCTGTTGCAATGTTTGTTTGAAATTGTTGAAATGCACGTAAAAACCTTGTTTAAACGGTCGGTTTTCTTTAACCATTCAACATTCAAGATGTACGTCATGTTTGTCTGTATTTAACGATGTCCACAGTGTATTTTTTCTTATGCTGGAAAGCTGGGCCAAGAACGAACGCCCGCAAAAATGCTCACCCCACCCCCATAGAAAGAGATGAAGAGAACCGAAATCAAGGTCCAGAGTTTTTTAGGTTGGAGTTGATAGACAAGGGGAAAGATGGATTGAAGAAGGTTGTTCCAGCTAACCAGTTGAGTTGATGAAAAATTGAGAATACCGATTAACCCTCGCGTTAGAGAGTTGGACAGAAAAGGGATGTACTTGTATGTAATGTATGTAATTATGTAATTATATGTAATTTAAAGGTTAGCAATGAATGAATGATCTGAGTTGAGTATAGGTCTTTTACAGTAATTGTATTTCAGAGTCGAGGTAAAGAATCAAGGTCACTTCATTTCTCAGTGTTTATTTAATTGCATGCTACAGCAGCCCTACTAATCACCAAGCGAAGTCCCACCACAGAACGGACCAACAGCTTAACGTGAAATCTGATCTATCTCCGAGTCAATACATCATCTGAACGCAGAGGATTGTCATCTAACCAACCAGGCCTACTTCTAACATTTTAACTGGGTGTGCAGTTGCCCACGTACAGAAAGATTTCCCCACACTACTAAAATAAAATAAAATTATTTCACCCAAATGATGTTTATTTTAAGCGCTTGAAATACCTACCTAATTACTAAAAAATGATCTAGTTACGGGCCTCATGTAGATATTATTCTATAGATATTTATGGCTATATACCGAGTGCGTCAAAAGTAACGCCCTTTTAATAATTGTATCTTTATAGTTTTATACAGTATAATTTTTTAGTTTTAAGTTTTTACTGAGAAAGTACTTATTATTTTTCTTAAAATGCTGTATTTTTCTTAAAAACCTTATTATTTCTCTTAAAATGGTTATAAGAGATCTATGTAGGTAAAGTGACCAGATATACTGATTTGGTCAGTACAGTACTGACTTTCAGACAGAAAACAATGTACTGATTGATTTTTTGGTTTGTACTGATTTTCTACTATCAGACTAACGATTTCGTTTATCTAAAGTTATCGATAATAACTGTACACATTCTGTAGTGTATTGGTTTTTAATAAAGATAAGATAATAATGTCTAATAAGAATTAAATGTTTTGTTTATAAGAATTTAATAATGTTTGTTTAAGAAAGAAGAAAATAATGTTTAATAAGAAATTGATAATTGTTTGTTTGAAATTAAGAATATAAAGTGCTAGTTGGCAATACCTCTAAATGGGTCTAGAGAAACAGTGAACTAATCGTTGGCGGGATGTGTCCTGATTGGGTTGTTTTTGATATTTAATATGTTATTGTTTATTTAAAATATCTAATTGTGTCTCTCTCTCCGATTAAATGTTGACGCTAATTCCACCCTCGCATTACTCCGTTCGTTTAAAGTATTTCAGCATAAATAAAGTCAGTAAATAGCAGAGCTGGGCACCGCAAACTCAAAATCACTTCCGCAATCGCAAATCCGCAAACTCAAACCTTACCTTCCGCAACCGCAAATCCACAAACTGCTTGCCATTTTTGGTGCCGCAAACGCAAATCCGCAAACGCAAACCATATTTCCAATTTTTACAGTGCTGGGCACTTCCGCAAACACTTCCGCAAACCGCAAATTCCGCAATCGCAATTTAACTATAAAAAGTATCCAAAACATTAAAGAGGTCTAAAAAGTTTTTATATCTTTTTAATGTTTAATGTTTTAGCCTTGTTTTTATTAAAAACAAGGCTAAATAATTTATTACAATAAATCACTATTGTAGAAGAAATAAAAATACTACATATATTGATATATTATATTGAACAAAAACACCTCCTGCAAGTAAATAGTAAATAAATTAAATAATAAATTTAATCATTTGAATTTCATAAATTTTGAGACTTAGACACGTTAGAGAAGACTGTACTGTAACTGTAGTAACTGTACACACATTACATTACACAAGTTAAATTAAGTTAACACTGTGACTGTACACAACTTGAACTCACTGTACAACTCAACCCCTCTAGCCTCTACAAGTGTACGCCTCTGGCTTTGTCAGCGGGCTTGGCCAGTGGCCACGTGAGAAATTTGCGGAAAGATTTGCGTTTGCGGTCTTAGTTCCGCAACGCAAATTCACTAATTTGCGATGACTTTGCCGCAAACGCAAATCCGCAAACGAAAAACATACTTCTGCAATTGCGGAATTTGCGGTTTGCGGAAGTGCCCAGCTCTGGTAAATAGTAAATAAAGGTGTATAATTATCCCCGGTCTCTTTGCTTTGTCCGAAAGCTTAATGGCGGCCACGTCTACCGTCGTTTGCCCGCAGTGTTGCCAGATGGAATTTTTAAAAATCTGATAAATCTGATTAAAAAATCTGTAGAAATCTGTAGATTTATAATATTTATCTAAATAATAATTTTGACATATTTTTATTTAATTTACTGTCTTAAGGTATTATCAATGATAAAATCTTGTATAATATTTTCTTTATTTTTATAAACTTATATAAATATGGCACTTTAACATAAAAAAAAGTAAAGTAAATGAAAGTAAACAAATTGAATTCCGTTACTTTATGACAAAGGAAATACCTTTTGGTTATTGCTGTAATAACTATAAGAACACCGGAATACTTCTTTAATTCATACACATAAATGAAACAAAAAAAAATCCTTTTTAGATTTAAACAGATAAATATCATTTTTTTCAACAAAAACAAAAACATTCCATGCTACCATGACGTAGAGGGAATATCAACCAATCAGCGCCGATTAAATGATTTAATCGGCATGTATATCGTAGTCAGAAGCGAGTCGACTCGACTTCTGAAACTGAATACCGAGAACATTTGTGTCCTATTGATTGAGACTGTAGGCCTAATATTTCCTTGTTGTAAATTTTGGAAGTAAATAATAATGACTGCTTGCTGGATTAAAAATCTGTAGATTATGCATAAATTATTGAAAAAATCTGAAAATCTGAATTGCTTCATAAAATCTGTAGATCTACAGATATATCTGTAGATCTGGCAACACTGTTTGCCCGTGTTTATAAAGCACAGTGAAGCGAGTGTAAAGGGAAGAAAGAGCAATGATAAAAGAAAGTTAATAAAGTAAAGTAAATAAAATTGTAAATAAGAAGCTTTGTATTTCCATCACTACAATTCATAGAAAATGAAAGCTTTGTTTTAATGCCAATTGCTCTCATTGTTTTTGTTTAGATAAAGTTTAAAGTGGGTGACAAATGTGATTGAGAGCCTAAGAGTGAGAGATAGGTATTGTTTGTCTTCAATTTTTATTACTTAAGTGTTAATGTGATTCTGTATATATGCATCAACATATACATTTGATTTGATTTGTTATTTGTGTTCAAATACAAATACAAAAAAAAACTATATTTTAAACCACCCACTAAAATTATATTAGAAGTAGGCCTGTAACCAACTATTGAATAAACACAGTAGCGTTTCACTTTGCTGATCTTAAGGGAAGCGGCGTAACCGCATGGCAACAACTTAGCCTTTACTTCTTGTTGACATTAGTTTCGAGGAAGATCATTTTTTACTTTTCCTTTCAGAAACGACATTGAAATCTCTCCATCCCTTCATCTATCCACGCGCGCCATTGAAGATGATGCTGATGAAATGGATGATCGGTTATTGGGTAAATTTAATTAAGAAGTACTACCTTAATGAAAGTTTTATTTACAGAAAACGCATTGTAAACGATAACGGGCTCGTAGCACTGTAAATGAACTGTAAAAATTAATTCTTTTTCCCAGTCATTCTGATAAAAAACAAAACAAAAAACAGAAATTAGATCTTCGTCAACAAGGTGCCAAATCCTCACATTCCTCCATTCTTGTTTACATTCAAACAAAGAATTTCATTGATTCTCGCAATATACGATCTCAGTTTTCTTACACGTTTAACATGAAACGTCACACACACACACACACACACACATGCGTGTATACAATGTATACGCGCGCGCCGTGTGTGTGTGTGTGTGTGTGTGTTAACCAACTTTTTCTGCGGACATATTCCCCCAATGGAGTTCATAAAAGTTCATAAAACACTTGAATAGCCTATGATTTGTGTTCATAAAATACCTACGATATATTTGTGGGTGAACAATAAAGAGAAAATTATTTATATATATATATATATATATATATATATATATATATATATATATATACTCACACTGAAAGAAGAAAAGCAATTCCAAAGTTTTTCGTGTATTCAACAGTACACCTCGTCAGGGAATGAAGGAGGTGTACTATTGAATACACGAAAGACCTTGGAATCGCTTTTCTTTTTTCCTTGTGGGTCACATTGAAAGACAGAAAGAAAATTTAGAGATAAGTGAAAATTCTAAAGCAAAGAGGAGAGAATCCGAGTGAAAATTCTCCAATACTTTTATGCTCTAACAAATGCTTCTAACTCGGGGTTTAAGGCAAGACAAGCATCTAGTCTCTTTTTAAAGGACTCGAGCGAGCGAATTACTTTGAACTACGTTGGCTGGCAATCCATTCCGCAAATTAACTGTACGATTGAAGAAAAAATGTTTAGCTTCGTTAGAAGTAAAATGTTTACCCACTAATTTGAGACTATTACCGCGAGTTCTATCTCCATTTCTGAAGGTGAAATATTTTTCGGGGGGTCGACATTGTCAAAACCGTTAATCATTTATTTGAAGCATTTATTCATTTCACATGCTGAACTGCGAAATTCGTACGATATATATATATATATATATATATATATATATACAGTTCTGAGTTTCAGCTGTGAAGCCATTTTCAGTAATTTTTGCTGAGGAAATTTTCATCTCGAATCATTGAATTTTTATTTGCAAAGTCACACCTATGTACAAGCTTCTGAAGTACACGCCCGTGCTCACACACACACACACACACACACACACACACTCTCTCTCTCTCTCTCTCTCTCTCTCTATATATATATATAATATAATATATATATATATATATATTATAGTGTGTGTTTCTTGTATGTCTTACGAGATCCATTTGCATGTGAAATGTATTTGCGAATACAATTTGATTAATATAATGACAAGACGTGGCCTGAGGTTAGACCTTTCAAATGAGAACCTTGAGAAAAGGTTAAAATCGTGTACTTTAATAGAATACATCCATGAAAATGGAATATACGTATAGGTGAATTATATAAATGAAAATACGACTATATATTTGTGCGTATAATATATGCGCATATATTACGTGTGTGTGTGTGTGTGTGTGTATGTGTAGGCAGGTATGAAAGAACCATAGCTGCGCGTACATATTTTCATTAATAAGAAAATCTTTTTCGAGAGTTTCCTCGAGAATATTCGATGTTGATTTGACACGTTCTCCGCTCCTCGGGTCAAAGTGGCAATAAAGGTCAGGTCACGAATCCCGAAGAGGTCACGAGTACTCGCCAGTGTTCCCCACGTCCTCAAAAAGTCCTTAAGTGGAATTATATTATTAATTTAAGTTTAAAGTTGGAGAGAACGGGACACGTCAAATAATGGATGGGAAAGGATATGTCTTTCAGCTCGATGAACAGTGGTCCTGCAGGAATCACGCCCTTGAATTGATTCGATTCAAATTTAGACGCGTCGACTCGTGATGACAAAAGTAATTGAAATGAAATGAATTTCGAGAAGTTCCTCAAAATAGAATGAAATGTAACAGGCAATAGACGTTCTAACTTGTCCAAACTTGTTTTTATCGAACGAACTAAGTTTTAATTGACTGATCCAGACGATTTCGAGGTTAAATCACAGTTTATGTTCAGTTGTGGTTTTTTTTTTATTTGTTTGATTGACGAATTATGTAAATTTAAATAATCCGAATTATATTAGAATTTTCAATAAAGATATTCACAATATTCGCGTTTATTTACGATTTACAGCAGGGGTGCACAAACTTTTTTGATGTGAGGGCCAAGCGAAGAAAATAACTAAATGTATTAGCCTACTTACTTTCCATCTAAGTCATAAATTGGGTCACTTTTATATTCTAACTTTTTCATTGAATTGAAAAGACCCGTGGGGCCACTGAAAAGACCCGTGGAGGACACATTTGGCCCGCGGGCCAGGGTTTGTGCATCACTGATTTACACGGATCATAATAATAATAATAATAATAATGAATAAGGAGGACCATAAACTGGCATAGGAGAAAAGGTATTTTAACAAGATGTGGTCCATTTTATACATTCCCGAACTGTTATTGAATTTATTTATAACAAAAAAAAAATAGATGAACGCGCGCGGTCTAAGAACGTTCCATTCAGTTACGAAAGATTTCTAAAGGTCTTGTTAAAGATAGACATAGACATAGAATTAGACAAAGACAGACATAAACATCTCTTATGAAAGATCTCTAAAGTTCTTGTTAAAAATAAAACCACGATTGAAAACAAAATACAGGAACGTGCATTCATCCATTTTGAGAAATAATTTGAATAACATTTCGAGAACGTATAAAATGGATAACATCTTGTTAAAATACCTTTTACCTTCAATTAATACTTGTTAATTTTTTTTTTAATCCCTTTTAAATATTTGTTTACGTTGTACAGAGATATACAGGGTGCTTCAAAAAAATGTACCACTTGTATGGCGCTAATGAAGCACTAAGTGGTAAAAAAAATTTTTTGAAGCACCCTGTATATTTTTTGGTTTCTTGCCTTTCTTTTTTTTCTTCATACTCTGACGAGATGTACTGTTGAATACACGAAAGGCTTTGGAATAGCTTTTCATTTTTCTTCGTGGGTACTATGCATTATATACAAGGTGGCGCAAAAGTCAGGCGTCAAAGGAGCCAGAGAGAATGCATTTCTTCCGTTCTATGGTTGCCACTATTTTTAAATAAAAATTACTTTTTTAGCTAAAAAAAATTATAATTTATAAATTATACATTTTTTTAACTGAAAAAGTAATTTTTTTAAGAACAGCGGCGGCCATAGAACAGAAAAGAACCATTCTCTCTGGCTCCTTTGACTCCTGAATTTTGCGCCACCTTATATATATATATATATATATACATATATACACAGAGTGTTCTAAAAGCCCTACTCCAAAGACTAATATCATGTTGTATATTATGGAGCAGGACTTCCGGGACACCATATATATATATATATATATATATATGTTAAACACAGACCGTGCATGGAACAAGGAACTCTTCTGGGAAAATTAAATCCACTATAGTCCGAATAAGTAATGGTAAATGACAAATACCATAGTTTTTTTCCTTTTCATGATTTTAGCCCGACGTGGGCAACGGGTCTCTCGCAAAGAGATCCCATAAATATAGCTTCCCTCACCAGCTATCTGCAAAGCAGACAGGATCCAGCTTTGGGACGTGGATCTAGGGTTTAAAGCAAACCTAGATCCCTACACTCAGAACCTCTATATAAGTAAAAGACTCGTTGCATTCACGTCGTGTTGAATAAATCAAAGAAAAAGGGGGTAACTATTGTATTTTTAGCCAAAAAAACCAAAACTTAAACCTCAACCGGGACATTGAGCGTCCACTTTTCAAGGCACGAAACACGTCCGTTTAGTATACACAAACTCAGAATGGTTCCCTGAGAACATTATATGTTAAACACAGACCGTGCATGGAACAAGGAACTCTTCTGGGAAAATTAAATCCACTATAGTCCGAATAAGTAATGGTAAATGACAAATACCATAGTTTTTTTCCTTTTTCATGATTTTAGCCCGACGTGGGCAACGGGTCTCTCGCAAAGAGATCCCATAAATATAGCTTCCCTCACCAGCTATCTGCAAAGCAGACAGGATCCAGCTTTGGGACGTGGATCTAGGGTTTAAAGCAAACCTAGATCCCTACACTCAGAACCTCTATATAAGTAAAAGACTCGTTGCATTCACGTCGTGTTGAATAAATCAAAGAAAAAGGGGGTAACTATTCTATTTTTAGCCAAAAAAAAAAACTTAAACCTCAACCGGGACATTGAGCGTCCACTTTTCAAGGCACGAAACACGTCCGTTTAGTATACACAAACTCAGAATGGTTCCCTGAGAACATTATATGTTAAACACAGACCGTGCATGGAACAAGGAACTCTTCTGGGAAAATTAAATCCACTATAGTCCGAATAAGTAATGGTAAATGACAAATACCATAGTTTTTTTCCTTTTTCATGATTTTAGCCCGACGTGGGCAACGGGTCTCTCGCAAAGAGATCCCATAAATATAGCTTCCCTCACCAGCTATCTGCAAAGCAGACAGGATCCAGCTTTGGGACGTGGATCTAGGGTTTAAAGCAAACCTAGATCCCTACACTCAGAACCTCTATATAAGTAAAAGACTCGTTGCATTCACGTCGTGTTGAATAAATCAAAGAAAAAGGGGGTAACTATTGTATTTTTAGCCAAAAAAACCAAAACTTAAACCTCAACCGGGACATTGAGCGTCCACTTTTCAAGGCACGAAACACGTCCGTTTAGTATACACAAACTCAGAATGGTTCCCTGAGAACATTATATGTTAAACACAGACCGTGCATGGAACAAGGAACTCTTCTGGGAAAATTAAATCCACTATAGTCCGAATAAGTAATGGTAAATGACAAATACCATAGTTTTTTTCCTTTTTCATGATTTTAGCCCGACGTGGGCAACGGGTCTCTCGCAAAGAGATCCCATAAATATAGCTTCCCTCACCAGCTATCTGCAAAGCAGACAGGATCCAGCTTTGGGACGTGGATCTAGGGTTTAAAGCAAACCTAAACGGACGTGTTTCGTGCCTTGAAAAGTGGACGCTCAATGTCCCGGTTGAGGTTTAAGTTTTGGTTTTTTTGGCTAAAAATACAATAGTTACCCCCTTTTTCTTTGATTTATTCAACACGACGTGAATGCAACGAGTCTTTTACTTATATAGAGGTTCTGAGTGTAGGGATCTAGGTTTGCTTTAAACCCTAGATCCACGTCCCAAAGCTGGATCCTGTCTGCTTTGCAGATAGCTGGTGAGGGAAGCTATATTTGGGATCTCTTTGCGAGAGACCCGTTGCCCACGTCGGGCTAAAATCATGAAAAGGAAAATACTATGGTATTTGTCATTTACCATTACTTATTCGGACTATAGTGGATTTAATTTTCCCAGAAGAGTTCCTTGTTCCATGCACGGTCTGTGTTTAACATATAATGTTCTCAGGGAACCATTCTGAGTTTGTGTATACTAAACGGACGTGTTTCGTGCCTTGAAAAGTGGACGCTCAATGTCCCGGTTGAGGTTTAAGTTTTGGTTTTTTTGGCTAAAAATACAATAGTTACCCCTTTTTCTTTGATTTATTCAACACGACGTGAATGCAACGAGTCTTTTACTTATATAGAGGTTCTGAGTGTAGGGATCTAGGTTTGCTTTAAACCCTAGATCCACGTCCCAAAGCTGGATCCTGTCTGCTTTGCAGATAGCTGGTGAGGGAAGCTATATTTATGGGATCTCTTTGCGAGAGACCCGTTGCCCACGTCGGGCTAAAATCATGAAAAAGGAAAAAAACTATGGTATTTGTCATTTACCATTACTTATTCGGACTATAGTGGATTTAATTTTCCCAGAAGAGTTCCTTGTTCCATGCATGGTCTGTGTTTAACATATAATGTTCTCAGGGAACCATTCTGAGTTTGTGTATATATATATATATATAACTTTAATCCTTCCACAATGATCGTGCCAACTTCATGAAAATAAGTTAATCCACTCAGTTTTAATTAGTTTTTTTAATGCGTGGCATAATTTAGGAATCACCCTGTCTATATTTATGAAAAATTATTTATAGAAATGTTTCAGAAAGTATATAGCCCAGATTTGGACTGTCCCAAGCCACTCAGATAGAAGCGTCAGGAGGAACAACGATCTAGTGGTTTATAAATTATTTGGCTGGACTATGGTCCTAAATGATGGGGTCTTATTTTTTCAGGTTGGTTACGTGACTGCGCGTCTCAATGATCCTTCGTGGTTGAAGAATTTAAAATAAAACAACCAGCAAAGAGTATATTGTACCATATCTCTTCTCGAATTACCTATATTCTCTTTTTCTTTTTTTTCTCTTCAAAATCAGCCAAGAACTGTCCTAAGCCAGTCTGAGAAATAGAGAGAGAGAGAGAGGGGCAGTGACGATCCCGCTGCACGTAATTTATTTGGCTCGGCCCAGTTCTCTCTCAGAGAGGATTTATTTTAGACGTTTGGTGGCGTTTCCGCCCTTCTCAGCGTCCCCTGGTGGACGAAGAACGTAAAACGGAACAACCTGCATTTTTCTCTTCGATCAACTTCATATATCGAAATATATATATACCCATTCTGAAATGGGTATGGCGTAATTAGTTAATGTGAATCAAGTTCATGGATGTAAGGGTAAGAAATGCAAGGCAATATTGTAGAGGAGCGAGGTAGCGAAGCATTGGGTAGTCGGATTAAAATTGGGTTAAGGCGGTAAGGTCAATGAGAACCAACTACTCGTGGAGGTGATGTAGAAAAATTTTGGGATAAAGTGCCATTTTTGGTGTTGGTGTGGTTCATTGTTGTTTAAATATTGATTAAGAAAGGGGTGTTAATAGCTAAGCTCTATTGCGTGTGTTAAATATATTAAGGTTAGGAATTAGTTTTGTGAACTGAAGTCGTTTCGTGGATTGGAAATATTAACAGGGTTTAGTTTCGCAAGTTTGAAAATCAAACTTTTTGAAAGGAATTGAAGTGATTTCACCGTCCAGAGAGCGTTCACAAATTTCGATTTATCATTTTTTTTTGTCAACAATGCTTGTTTTCAGGTTGGTTTGCGGACCGGAGGCTCATATTATTGATCTTGATTCTAGGTTACCACCCCTGTTTAACGGGTAATTTATTTGAAAATGTCTATTGTGGAAAATAGTAGAGTGTAAAGAGGGTAATTATCCAGCTGAGGGGCGTCGCCGAGTTCGGTGATAATTATTTTTGTTTTTTCCTGCATGGTTTTTTTCATACTTTGTGTAGTAGATCTTGTCAATAGTTGTGGAATTATGAAAAAACACCAGTTTTAAGGTGTTTTGAATAGACGAGTACCACTGCATAAAGCACGAAAAAGTAGCAGAAATAAACAAGAATTATTACCAAATAATACAGGAAAAAAACAATAATTATCACCAATTAAATAACTAAAGTTGATTGAATGCCAGGTTAGGTTAATTGAATGGCCAGTTAGGTCAACTGTACGCCCTTGACGATTGGTTAAGTTAAGTCATGATATTTTCGTTAGTTTTAACCTAACCGGGCATTCAATTGACCTAACCTGGCATTCAATTGACCTAACCTGGCATTCAGTTGACCTAACCGGGCATTCAATTAACCGGGGGCAACTCACAAGTAGATAGATCACAGCACTGCATTATCACATGCTCATACTGCAACAATAATTTTTAAAAATTACGATTAATTTCGATATAATTAAGATTGCAAGTTTCGCACACCATGTTGGAATCTAGATCGAGAAATGGCGCGATTTTAAACCCGGGATAGAGCCAGGTTTAAATTTGATTGACTGGATGACGTCACGAGAGCGCTTGTCGCTTGGTGATTGGTTTACGTCCGCCATGTTGATCATGGCGGTGATAGCAGCAAATTCGAATTTTTTCTAACATAATTTTCTTAAACGTCACCCATAAAATGATATTTCCCCAGTATATAATTAATTGAATAGAATAGAATAGAATAACCTTTATTAATAATAATAAAATAAATACATTTGTTTCAATTTACAATGACATGAATAATTGTGAAGCTCGACTATTTATTTTATTTAATTTGGCCCTTAAGCTTTAGGCTTTACTGAGCTCTTATTAAAAATAAGCAGCTAGTTGTTATTAATTAATAATAATAATAAATAAGTAAATAAGTATTATTAATAGTTAAAATATGTATTACAATATTAAACAATATTAGTGGACATTAATCCTAGATTTTTGTTAGTATGCCATTATTAATCGGAATTTCAGCTTGGTTTTAAACAAATTACATTCACAATATTTTTTATATCAGCATGTAAGTCATTCCATAGTTTCAATCCAATGAAAATGGGTAGTTTTTGAGATGAAGACAATCTAAATTGAGGTATAACGAGCTTTGATCTATTTCTGGTCTGATACGAGTGGATTTCTTGATGAGTTACAAAATATCTATTTACCCATTGCAAATTAATGATTTTGTTCTTACGCTCGTAAATAAAATAAAATGTGCCAGTTTGGTTATATCGTTGAGCTTTAGTAGGTTTAGCTCTTTAAATAATGCACTAGAGTGATCAAGTAAATCAGCATCAAATAATGACCTTATTGCTCGTTTTTGGATGACAAAGATACCATTTAATGCGTTGTTAGCGGAGTTTCCCCAAACAAGGGTGCAGTATGTTATATAAGGAAGAACAAGAGTATGATAAAGAGTCAATAAAACTTGTTTAGTGACTACATTTCTAAGTTTAAACATTATAGCAACGCTCCTTGAAATCTTTTTCGCGATATAATTTACATGATCACTCCATTGCAAATTCTTATCTAGTATTACACCAAGAAATTTTGTTACAGTACACTCCTTTATGGCGATTTCATTACCATCAAGTTCATCAAGATACACTGTACATTTCTTTTATTAGTAAAAATCATGAAATTTGTTTTACTGGTATTTAGGAAGAGTTTATTGGTGGTCAACCATTTCATTACACTGATGAATTCTGAATGAAATATATTCTTAGCTGTATTAACATCTTTGCAAGTAAAAGAGACAGTTGTATCATCTGCAAACATTATGAAGTTCAGTATATCAGATGAACGTGGAAGGTCATTTATATATAATAAAAATAACAGTGGACTCAGAACTGAGCCCTGTGGCACACCATGTTTGACAAGCACTTTAGTTGAGCAAACCTTATTTACTGATACAAAATGATATCTATTGGACAAATAACTTTTAAACCAATCACTGATTGCTCCTCTAAAGCCGTAACAATATAATTTATTAAGTAGAATATTATGGTCTATTACATCAAACGCCTTACTCAAATCCATAAATACTGATATCATTATATCTTTGTTCTCCTTAGCTATATTTACATATTCCATAAGATTTAAAATAGCCATTTCCGTTGTTTTATTATTACGGAAGCCATATTGATTATAATAAATTGTAGGATTCTAAATATCGCTGCATTCTACTTTTTACAATTTTTTCAAAAACTTTGCTGAACACAGATAATGAACACACCGGCCTGTAATTTGTTGCTCGTGTAGGATCACCCCCTTTAAAAAGAGGTGTTATACAACCAATTTTTAGCATTGATGGGAATATTCCTTTGGAAATACTTTGATTAATAATTTTAGCCAAAGTTACAGATATCTTATCTTTAACAAGTTTCAATATAGGTACAGGAATGTTATGAATGTTATTTTTTGTATTTTTTAATTTACCAATAATATTCTGGACCTCAGTAGAGGTCGAAAAGGGTAGTGTATGTTTACAAAGCCGCGACGCCCCTTAGCTGCATAATATCCGTAAAGAGTTATAGTTGAGTTTTATAGTCGATTATTCCCTTTTGACAGGTCCTCGTTTATAACGAAGTAGGAATCCTTGTTTGGTTCCTCGTGTTGAGCCTATCCTCTGATCTCACAATTCGAAATCCATAAATTTGTTTTTTTTTTAAACAATTATTTACTCCATCGAAGTAAACTCTCATGATTGTAGGATTTTAAAGCGCCTATATCATTTCTTTTGCATTAAAGAGTAAGTAATAAGTGTTTATATATATATATATATATATATATATATATATATATATATATATATATATATATTGTAAGTTGTGTCCGACCGGTTCTTTGCTAATTATACTCAAGAGAATGGTATTGAAGGTTAGTTTATGGATTTTGGGTATAAATTTGCTAGTAAATCGATGAATCGATTGTCTTCAATTTCATTACGCTTTTCGCTGCGTCTTTTTTTTAATTCTTTCAAATAAGTTTTTTTCTTGTTTAAATTATTTCTTAGTTTGCCTTGAGAATACAGGTGAAACAAGTACTTCAGTTGGCTTTGACCTACCATACAACACGGACTCGTGGAAGTGACGTCCATTAAGTTGTTATATAACCTCATCCACTACAGTATTTTGACCTTTTAAAAGGAAACACTGAAAACGTTTAATTCACTTAAACCTTTAATATGATACTTCCCATTTGGCCACATCCCCAATCTTATTCCCATTCTCAGTGGCCCGAAAGTGAAATGCTCAAATTGGGAATTAGGAAAGAGAGTTTGAGGGAAAAGGAAATGAGGAGCGTGACGTAACTGCAGTCTCCGAGGGATATTTTTTTTAGGAAAATTTTAATTTAGCCCTATGGCAAATTATACCAAGGGTATATTGTACCATGGTTATAAATAAGGGTATAAAACTATTTCATAACTTTAGTAAACTTACTAAGGGTATATAGTCAAGTTATGAAATAATGGTTCAGTTTAGGAATCATATAGCACAGAAATGGGAATGAAGCAATTTGAAAATTACCTTCTTTGAGATTCTCTCTCGGATTCCTCATTCTTGGACGATGACTAAATGGGAATGACATTAAGTGGGAAGAAACCCTTTATTAAGATTTCCCTAAAGTAGCAGTCTAAGCGAGGATAGTGAGAATCTGAATGAAAATTTCTTAGATATTTATAGCTTCTCTCTGTTACTTTTCCGTGTATTAAAGGAAAAAAACACTTCTTAAACCGTGTGAGCCTTAAGAGCACAAATAAGATAATTATTAGCTTAACTTAAATCTCATATAGTTACAGGTGGGTCCCATAAACCCTTTACCCCTGACCCTTATTCTAGTAGAAAAGGTTCGGGTAAAAAGATTTGTGGAACAACTGTATACAAAATTTTCTGAGTTCCATATTCATCCCACCTATGCAAGATGTAGTTGTGGACTAAATGTCGTGAAATTGCTGGAAAACCATCTCTCTCTCCTGAAAATCAAGAACTTGTTGGACTTCAAAAATTGTACTTAAAGCACTCCGTTTATAATATATTTTTAAAAAGGTTGTACAAGTAATACTGTATTGATTGTATTTTTTTTTGTAGGTCTATTAAGCAAACTTTTACAGGTTTTCCAAAATAATACATTTGCTTTCTATTGATAGTAACTTTTGATACAGTCCTCATTCTGACTATAACGAGCAGGCACAGGAGACTTTAACCTTGTCTTAAGTGCTCGTGTAGTCGTCTCGAGTTCCCATAAAAGAGAATCGAATTCTGATGCCTCTCTAGTCTATTGACAAAGATGGTTGAAATATCTTCTCTAAGATATTTCGTCCGATCTATAGATGTCGCTACGTGTACATTGTTGGAAAGGTTTTTTTATGGATATAACGATGATAAGCCTTTTATTATGATATTAAGGGTTTTTTTTATCTTAATTAAGATTGGTTTATGGTTTTTTAAATTTTTTGTTGTGTGTTTTCCTAAAACGAAGGGGTTTTTTTTTTTTTGTATATTACATTTTTCCTGGTATAAATTTTAAAATTTTGTTAGTATAAAATTTGTATTAAATAAAGAACGATTCTTAGGAAAAATTTCTCTTAGTAGACTCGCTTTATTGATGGGACATTTTATCCGAATGTTTTTTTAACTTAACCTAACCTAACTTAGTGTAAATCAACTGGACTTAACCTAACTCATAGGACACTTGTTGATATATAAAATGGACCGTTGAATATATATATATATACAAAGGTGGGCACCCGGGCCTCAAAAAGGACCGACGGTCCCGGTCCTTGCCTCAAACTGGACCGACGGTCCCGGTCCTTTCTGAAGATAGGACCTAGGAACGACTCGGTCCTCGGTCCTTATATATAATATACGTGAAAAATTTGATTAAAATGAAAAATGAAATTAAAGACACCGGAAATCTTTAATTTTATTAACGTAAATTATAATTAATACAATACATAAATGATGAAAAAAGTTATTAAGTTAAATGCTTGAGTTTCCATCTTCTTTAGAACTTCCAATAATCACTAAACACACTAAAAAAGACCGTCCGGAATTGCTTAAAAATGGACCGTCGCTCCTCATTTCGGTCCTCACTGAGAAAAGGACCGACTTTCCTGCTCACGGTCCTTAAAAGGACCGAGTTCCTGGAATTCGGTCCTTTTGGAACTCGGTCCTGCCCACCTTTGTATATATATATATATGTGGATTGGAAGGATGTAATTTTTTACAGTGCACACATGTTCAAAGTGGTACTTAAATTGTACTTTAAGCACTCTGTTTATAATACCTTTAAAAAAGTTGTACTGCTTGTACTGTTTTTCTTTTTGTAGGTCTATTGAGCACACTTTACAGTTTTTCAAAATAATACATTTGCTTTCTATTGATGGTGTAATTTATCACCGCGCGCCAACAGCATATTACCTCTATTCCAGTCTTTAGTGACACACAACAAAGATGGACCAAAATATTTACCCTCCTCATCCTCACACGTTCTTTTTTGGGCCAAGACATTAATATGGATAGAGTTTAGTATCAGCAGGACGGCGCAAGACCTCGTAAAGTAGTAAATATCTCTTTGGTCTTTCTGCGTGAAATGTTTGGCCAGAGAATCTTGTCTAACAGATACCCCAACCTTCATGATTGTGGTTTTGCGTGGCCACCTTTGTTACCTTACCTGACTTCAATCCTGTGATTTTTCTTACGGAATATCTAAAGGACAGGGTCTTCAAAGAAGATCCAGGACAATGCATTGATTGAACGTAAAGCAAGCTTGTTCCATTTCTACCAAAAACCCTCTGAAAGCCGTGATAAGACCTTACACTGTCCGTATTCGTCAAGTAATTTCGCGAGGGAGGTTGATACTTTGATTATGTTGTGTACCTAGAAGGGGTTGGGGAAGAACAAAAAACTTCCTTTCAAAATAATCATACCAACTTTCATGATCAGAAATTAATCCACTGATTTTTTAAAATTATTTTTTGGAAATTGTGACGTAATTAAGGAATGACACTATAACTGACATTTAAATTACGCTTTCCTGTACACTATAATCGATGCGTATCGTAACAAAAGCTCAAAAAAAATTATTCGCTTAAAGAGCCATTTGTTCCTCAATCCCTAAAAATTCCCTTTCATGAAATAACCTTTGAAACTCGACATAAAAAAAAAAATAAAAAAAAAAATAGTTAAATAGAGTTGTAATTATATCAAAAACAGTTCGACCTAAATAATTTTATCAACCCCTCTTCATTTAGCACCATAAACCCCCCTTTTATGGACACTCTTATTGGATAAATTAACTTATAGACACGACGTATTTGCATACTGAATGACTCGGTCACAATTTAAAAACCAATATCACGTCTTTTCAAAGCTCTTTTAAGAATAGGTTTACTAACAAATTGGAGATTATGTAAGGGGGAAAAGACTGTTTATAGTTCAATCAAAATGACTTGTGCATAAAAAGAGGGTGTTTTATTTATTTATTAAGGAGCTATACCATTTATTTAGGAGCTATACTAGGAGCTTTACTATTTATTTAAGAGCTGTACAAAGGAAACCAAAAAATAAAGAGATAGGGCAAAGTGAGAATACCGAATCAACGTAGGAAAAGCTCCAGAATAACTCGTAAATGCCTTCAAATGACATTATAAAGCGAGTTTAATACACTTAAAATATTTGCGAGAGAGAAAAAAAAGTCTTACCCATATATATATATATATATATATGTATGTATATATATATATATAACGTATGTGTATAGAATTAAAATGGTAAAATTGAACCTATGCTATTTGCATAACAAAACCTTTTCGTCTGATTTACATATCTTATTAACATAATTGCCTTTTTATAGCATTGTTAAACTATTCGTTATTAGAATACAGATAGCTCACTAATATATAAATTCTTCTTAACATTATATTTAAACTTTTAATAAGGTATTCATAATAACTATGCTTAAAAGGAAATTAAAAAAAAATATATAATAGTATTACCTTCAATTTACATTTTATTTAGTTTGCCCTTCTAGTTTCTCGTTTTCCATAAAGCGAAGCGTTAAATTTTAACTGCTTTTATAATTGTATATTAAATTATTAAAGTATTTTTTTTTTTAATTTTTTTTTTTACTCGGCCACTATAGAAGTAGCCTCGTTTAAATTAGTTATCCTTCCAAGTTAGTTAATAAATATCGAAATAGAAAACTTTTAACTTTTGTGAAGGGGAGTTTTTGGAGGGGGAGGAAGGGGAAGGGGAGGAGGGGGAGAAAAGGGGCAACAACTTTAATAATAATAAAAAAAAACCCTAGTAAAATTTGCTCTCCTCCTCAACTGTAACTTTTTCCCTTCATTACAAGGGATACTTTTATAATTGTATACTCTAAAAGTTTTAACACGATTAATTTTTTTTTTTTTTTTTTTTTACCATTTTTTTAACGCGATCTTTTTTTTTTTTTTTCCAGGTCGTTAAGGAATTATGACGCTATAATTTTAGCGTTAAGACGAACTTTAAAACGTTTCACGCGATATAATATTAACGCCAGAATTTCGTTATTAACGTCAGAAATAATGTTAAAATGGTCGAACATAACGGAATATCGCAGGACGTTAAACTTTTAAAATTGTTTATTATTTATAATCTTATCTGCTCGCCTTCAAATGTAAGCAATTTTTAGTGTTTTTATACGTAAGAATAAAAATATCGACAAAGGTTGTTAATACAGATGTTAATTTAACTGACACCTGTGTTACCTACGTTTCGCCTATAAAATGTTATATAAACAAGTAAACATATCAATTTATAAAGATTAAAAAAGCCCACGAAACTAAGTTTCGTAAATGGGATATGAGAACCGGAATTTTTAAGCTATTTATGACTGTAATATTGTATCTTTTTATTTTCATTTTTCATCTTACCAATTATATATCAGCATTGGTTTCATTACCATGCACTACTCACTCCCTTTCTTCATTAACCATTCGTAACCATTAACTATTAACCATATATTGTTTCTTAAAATGAATGCTACTTATCGTAAGTTTGTTAAAATTACTCGACTAGTTTTAGGTTATTTCAGAGCTAAGTTAATTTGCTCTTTGTCCAAATCCAAAAGATACCATCAGGTTTCGAGGAATGGATGAGGTTTGGGGCCAATCAGAGAAAGTGGGCGGAGCTTATTTATATACGAATTTCATTTAAAATATTATAATAAATAGAATTAATTGTATAACACAAATAATCAGAGTTTATTATACAGTTATATACAAAAGTACTTCGATTTTATAGTTTTATTAAATTTATTCATTATTTTCTGATTCAATTGTTCTCAGATTTACATCCCTTCTTGTACTACCTAAATTATTTATTGTATGCTTTAGTTTATTTCTCCTATAGTGAATCTAAAAATTCGGCACTTCATTTGTCAGAAGTGTTCATGTGTGTGTGGGTGTGCAGTAGAAATTACCCACCCGTCAAATGATTATTAAATACAGAAAAATAATACCTTTGGTTTAATACAATTACGATTTGCTTCCTGATTTGGCGTCCAGCAGCAAATGACCTGAATACATTTAAAAATATAATAAAGATAGTCATATAAAGTAATATCTACCCTTGGCCCCTCCTTCCTGCATTAAAAAAAATCGAGTACCATTCTCTGTCAATATAAATTAACTATGGTTTGGTGGCTGCAAAGTGTTATTACAGGTTGTGACTGAATACCCTACTGTACGCATTGACGATTGGTTAGGTTAAGTCGTGCTAGTTTGGTTAAATAAAAAACTTTTAATATTTTTTTATTTAGTTATTTTTATATATTAAGAGAAGAGGATTCTTTATACTGTACGGCATTGACGATTGGTTAGGTTAAGTCGTGCTAGTTTGGTTAAATAAAACGGTATTTAACCAAACTAGCACGACTTAACCTAACCAATCGTCAATGCCGTACAGTATAAAGAATCCTCTTCTCTTTAATATATAAAAATAAATAAATAAAAAAATATTAAAAAGTGGCGACAGATAACCCACAAGTACCGTTTAATGGCCGCAAACCCCTGTTCTAGGGCCTCAACATTTGCCAAATTTAGCTTATTCTCTTACCGACTATTTGAAATTTTAAAATTTTCATTACAAAACAAACTCTGTTTTTATAGAAAATTGAACATACCAAAAACACTGTTTATGGTAATTTCTGATCACCTGAAGTTCAGGGCCCCCAGCCTTCTTTAGTTAGCTTTATAATGCTAACTAATGAAAATATCACGACCTAACCTAACCAATCATCAAGGGCGTACAATTGACCTAACGATTGGTTAGGTTAGGTCGTGATATTTTCGTTAGTTTGCCTTATAAGGCTAATTAAAGAAGCCTGGGGGCCCTGATCTTCAGGTAATCCATAATTTCTATTCATTTTAAAATGTAATTATCTAAAAATATTTTACATTCACGAAAAAGGCAAAGCGTAATAAGTTAAATTGCCCATAAATTTACATTTTCTCTAACTAGCTAATCTCTAAATATTATAAATTACTGTAGTCTCCTACTCTATATTAATAATAATTTTGTATTAAGTTGTACTCTTTATAATTTATATATTAAACCATCTTATTATGTTCACTTTATTTTAAGTATTTTAATAATTTATAAACCCAAATTGTATATCCATTTGGACCTTTTCCAGTTGTGTACCGTTTTTCATATAATTTATTTTTGAGAATATTTTTGTTAAAACTAACGAAATATCACGACTTAACCTAACCAATTATCAAGGGCGTACAGTTGATCTATTATTAATTATAACATTGTTTGTTTCTGGAATAATTTACTATTTACTAATAGATCAACTGTACGCCCTTCATAAATAATTGGTTAGGTTAAGTCGTGATATTTCCGTTAGTTTTAACAAAAATATTCTCAAAAATAAAATTATATGAAAAACGGTACACAAACTGGAAAAGGTCCATCCATTTTTTTATTCAAATTCTTCACGAGGGGAAATTTTAATGACAAATTTTGTTGTTGTTTACATTGTCGAAGTAAGAAAATACCTTCATCATAAAGAAAAACAATTACTTTAAATATTGGTATTCAATTTAATGAATTTATTAAATTAAATTAAAATTATTTTGGCATTTTACTGAGTAATAAAAGTATTTAACATCATTTTAGCTCCGGTATACGAGTAAGGGAAAGCATTTTAACAAATCTGAAATGTAAAAATATAAATATTTTAAGTTTTCACAAAAAATTAGTAAAATTTATGAAGGGAATTGATTTTTTTTAAAATATAAGCAAATAATTATCGGCATCGGTATCGGCTAAATTTTGGAATAGGTACATCACTAATCTTAACCAAATAAAGCACTCTTTCACATAACTCACTGTGCCCGAGACTGACTTCTGGGTATGCCTCTGGCCTTCAATGCATTTCAAATCGCTCTCCATATTGCCAACTAGTGTTTTATATTTCAAACAATTGCATTTTACATATGTTATTTTCATACAATTAAATCAGTTTATTACACCCCAAAAAACATTATTAAATTTCTTATTAAAACCAATACTAACCTAACCTAACCTTAGTGCCATCGAAGGGAGAAGAGCGTAATAAGTGTTCCAGACACAAGTGTGGGATCGAAGGGAGTTTTTTGTGAAGTCCCAAAATAGTAATACATTAATAAATTAACCCAAACTTCTATGTTGTTATTATCATTACGAGCATCATCGGGGACCAAACCTCGGACCTCAGTGACTTCACTTCGTTTATATAGGGAAAGGTTTATACCCACTGAGCTACTGATGCTGGCTAGTAATGTGCTAGCTGGCGTAACTTAACCTAACCTGACCTACTTCAAACTAACATTCCTTTTTTTTTCCGATAATAAATGTTTCTAGATTTCCATGTTTAAATTTATAATGTTACGAGGTACCAGAAGCGTTACCTCACTAAAAAAATAATTACTCCATTACATCTGTGAATTACCACACACTGGGTCTCGCTTATGTCTAGTTACCTACGTGCACGCACACACACACACACTCACACACACGTACGTGTTTGGCTACCCTACAGAACCGCGGCATTTTCACACATTTTAACATATTCAATCCTGTTTCGCGACACTTAACCCAATCTAAAAACCTAATAAATTTAATCAAGTCTTAACTAACGTAGCGTAACCTAACCTAACCTAGCCTACCCTTACTTATATCCCCTTTTCATGATAAAAGAGACCATTTATGAAGATAAACCACCGCGACACTGCTAATGTCGTGATGGGCTCTGTGTATAACCTCAAGATTGTCGCGATTCTTTAGGAAATACAAGAACAGAGAGAAGAGAGAGAGAGAGAGACTTTTAGTCTCAAAATGGCAGTCGTATACGTCTCAAAGCTCGCGTTAACGGACTTTCAAAGCTGTGTCGTGGCCACGTCATTAGACCACTTTCCGTGAGATCAGTGAAATTAAGCGACGGTGAGCCTGGGTAGTCGGATGGGTGAGTGTTTTCCGCACTTAGATGATATATTGACTCGTAGTTTGGATTCCGGGTTAAGTTGTAGGTAACCCTCTGTCGTATAACCTCTCTGGCTGTTAGTACTGAAACTAAATCAAAATAAAACAGTACAAAAAATACACAAATCAGACTGGTACACCTTTTCACGACAAGACAACCAACCAATCACTTATTTTAGAGAATAATGTCCTTTTGGTATTTCACTGCGTCTCATGACAAAAAATCAGACGAAATATAGCATTTTTTTTTATTTAAGAAAATGCCTGATTTTTCATTACGGGTGAGACATCACTTATCAGGAAGAGTGTTCAGGGTTGGGTTACGATCGCTTTGCCACAACTATTCTTCTTAATTTGAGGAGTTTGAACACCAAAGGCTTCCGATTTCGCAAATACAATTTCCTCAAAATCAGAGGGGGAAAAAAAATCAATAAATAGATGTTTTTTTTTTAATTTCAGTTAAAAGATAAAAATTAAAAGCAAATTTTCTTTAAAATATAGTCATAAAATATATTTTAGTTCTTTTTTACGCTTGTAACTTAAAAATACGTCTGAAATTTCACACGTTAAATTGATAAAGGAAGTTAATTCAACTTAAGGTATAGAATATATTTCTCTAAATTATAGTAACACTAAAAGGAGGTGTATATACAGTGTGTGTGTATATATATATATATATACACCTGTATATACACACCTCCTTTTAGTGTTACTATACTATGTATATATATATATATACTGTATATATTATATATACTGTATATATATATATATATATATATATATATATATATATATATATATTATATATATATATATATATATAATAGCTAAAAAAAAAGGGATCAATGAAAAAAGCCCCCCCAGCCTTCTTTAGTTAGCTTTATAAGGCTAACTAACAAAAATATAACGACCTAACGTAACCATTCATCAAGGGCGTACAGTTAACCTAACGACTGGTTAGGTTAGGTCGTGATATTTTCGTTAGTTAGCCTTATAAAGCTAACTAAAGAAGGCTGGGAGTGGCTTTCTTCATTGATCCAAAAAAAAAAGTACAAAAATGCACAATAAAATATATTCTTTAGAAATTACCTTATTATTATCATTATTATGAACACTAAATAAAATTTTTAGAAATTTTAATCCCAGCAAATAATTCAATCCATTTGTGTGTGTGTGTGTGTGTGTGTGTGTGTGTGTGTGAGACTATCAGATTTACTGAGCCGTGAAAATTCAATGAATCAATGATTCCATAGTGATTATTTGAAAGGAAAATCTAATTAAAAATTATTATTTATAATTGTGTTCGCTCGGTCACTGTAAAAATATTTCAGAAATAGTGTTTACGAATGCGTCCCGACTGTTGTTCTATATATTATTAACAAACCGCGTATACAAAAACAAGGGAGGTATTGTGGAAGGAGATATATATATATATATATATATATATATGATGCAAACCAACCCACAAGGAAAAAGAAAAAAATATTCCAAGATCTTTCATGTATTCACAGTACACCTCATCAGGGAATGACGAGGTATATTGTTGAATAAGCGAAAGGCCTTGGAGTCAGTTTTTCCTTGTGGGTTTGCATCATTCATTCATTTCACCTATTTAAGTGTGAAATTCATCCCATATATATATATATAATATATATATATATATATTATATATATAATCAATGCTTAAGACATTTTTAGTTACAGTTTAAATGGAAGCAAGCAAGATAAAATGTTTAAAAACATTTTTCACATAGAACATCATTCCACCCTTGGTTCTGTTGTGGTTGCCGAGTTAACTACGCGTGGTATTAGGCAGGTGGTGGATGTTGCATGTATTGTTCATGGACAAAGTCTGCTAAGTCCGGTTTTTTCTCATTAAGAGTGACACTTGGTCTTTTATTATACTCATTTCTTCAAAAAAACATCGACCTTCGTTCATCATATTGCCATTTCTTTTTACTTGGCTCTTGTATAAAATTAATAAAATGTGTGTGTGTGTGTGTGTGTGAAAGAGAGAGAGAGAGAGAGAGAACCACGTTCAGAAACCCATACAAAGCCTTTCTCTTTTCTCTTCACTATTCCAGAACTCGATCTCAACCTAATTTTCAGCTACGCAAACCGTGATTATGAAGCCCAGTTTTAAGGTATCTGAAGTTTTACGTCCAGAAGTGTTTGTCTTGTTAGAGTGTAAACGTTGGGGAGGTTTTTACGAGACCTCAGTGATGAAAAGCAATATAAAATAAGTGAGATTTATTACCAGTGCTAAATCAACACTCGAACACTTTTTGTGTTAAGATTTTTTTTCTCTTTTCAGATACAAAAAGTCTTTTCATTTTATACAACTGAATAAAGTAGGAAATTATATATATATATATATTAATATATATATATATATATATATATAAGTAGGAAATATACAGGGTGTCCCATAAGTTCGGTATCATAGGAAAATTTATTTTAAATTAAATTTACAAACCTAATACATTAGAACTAAAACAAATGTTCAAATTGATGTTTTATTTTGGGACCTTTTAGTGGGGTTGCAGGTGGAATTACATACAACGGCTAATATTGAAGTAAGTTACACTCCTAAGGAAAAGGCGGAGGCAATGAAGTGAGTTACACTGCTGAGGAAAAGGCTTCCGTCTTTTCCTGAGGAGTGGAGGAGTGTAACTCACTTTCATATTAGCCATTGCGTGTTATTCTACCTGCAACAAAAAAGGGGTCCCAAAACAAGACATCAATTTCAACATTTGTTTTAGTTCTAATGTATTAGTTTTGTAAATTTAATTTAAAATAAATTTTCTTATGAGACCGGACTTATGGGACACCCTGTATATATATATATATATATATATATATATATATATATATACTTATTAGGTTTTAGTACGTTGACCCTCTATATACTTGACGATGATATTACGAACTGCTCGTACCCTCAATGGGCTTATGTATAGATAGGCAAAGAGGTGGTTTAAGACAGTAAAGATTTTCTCACTTAAACTTAAGCTAATGATATATGTATCTCGACCATTGAGTATATTATATACAGGTGTGTGTGTGTGTGTGTGTTTGAATTAGTAAAGACTGGTTTACTTTTATTCATAAGGCAATCTATCTAATTGTTATTTAATGAAAGTTTTCTATCTATATTTAATAACGAACTTTAGTTTCCATTTACGTGAGGGATTTAGTTCCATTTCAGCCTAATTTAATATTTTCCAGCTAAAATGGACAAACGTAGAAAAGAAGAAGTTTTAAACTTCCAAAGATTATACATTCAGTAGGTTTTCTTTTTTTTGTTTTTTTTTTAACTGCCGATAATAAAATTCAGTGTCACGGGAGACTTGAAAATTCCAGTAACGAAAGAAATTGAAAAATAACGGATATATATAATATATTAAATAACGTTTTTATATAAAATTTAGGTAAAAAAAAAAAAAAAATAACCAAAAAAGCCATTGAAAAAATTCCGATTATAATTGGGTGAAATTGAGGTGTATGAAAACTTTGCGTCTTATTTTAATTTGAGTGTATCACGAATAAGTGTGGTTGTAACTTTACTGCGTAGGTTTAATTTGACATGTCACAGCTTTTTTTTATTTTTTTATTCAGTTATTTAAAGTTTAGTGACAGTTTCTTCTAACGGGTATGTGTATAGCTTTTTTTTTTTAACTAATCATCCTAGAATGAACTAGACTCGCTCTATCTATGTACTAGACTAGATTTGTTAAGTAGCGCCCGTATTATATATATATATATATAAAAAACCTTACATGCAGATCACTCATATACTATACACCTCTCGCCATAGAAGGAAAGAGAGAGTGACGGGATTAAAATTTATTACCTGCTAGAAGAGTCCATCAGTATTAATACAGGTAAGAAAAGTGTAAAATGCTGTTTATTGCACATTTCGAATAGAGCGAAGAGTAAGAAAGGATGAGAGAGAGATAAAATGGACTTTATAGCTCAGATAGGTAAACACGGGTGAGGTAATAAGTTTGCATAAGAGGGGAGATAAATGAGTTATAAAAAAAGGAGGGTCTGAAATTTTTTTACTTAGACTCATTTAACTCCAAGATCAATTTTTGCTTATTTGCGTTTCATTTTTTTTAATAAATTGCTAAAATTTGTTTTGTAAGTAGTAAATTTTTTATGGTATTTAAATTGTTTAACTTATACAGAAAGAAAATCAAAAGGTGTTAACATTTGTAAGGCGTTGTTAAATTTAACCTTAATGGCATTTCTTCTATATAAGCTCAAATAGCAAATTATTTGCATATTTCGCAAAATGGGCAATAAGGTTTGAAAAGCAGCAACTGTGCAAATAAAGCCGTTGCCAACGTATCTACAATAAACGTTAAAAAAGGGATTCAAATTATATAATTTGTAATTACTTTGTGTCTTTTGTTTTTACCCACAAATATAATTTATAACAATTATAAATGTGCCTCGGTAGTGTAGTGGTTAGCGTCATTGACTACGTATCCATTAGCCACGGGATCGAGACCCGGTGACGGCAGGCGGCGCGCAGCAAATCCCAGCTGTTCATCCTTCCACACAAGAAAGAAATTGGTTGGTAGATAAATGGGTACCCTGGGTAGCCTAGTGATTAAGACGCTGGGCTGCTGGTGGGGCGTGGTTCGGATTCCACGTTAAACTGTAGGTCTAAGGTGGAGTGACAAGTTGACTTTCGTCGGGATGAACAATTCGGGCGGAAGCAAACCAAGGTTAGCCAAGGTATTAAAAGATTCTTTAAATAACTACTTAAAAAGTATATATATATATATATATATATATATATATATGGGATGAATTTCACAATAAAACACGTGAAATGAATGAATGCTGCAAACCCACAAGGAAAAAGAAAAACGATTCCAAGGCCTTTCGTGTATTCAAAGCTACACCTCGTCATTCCCTGACGAGGTGTAGCTTTGAATACACGAAAGGCCTTGGAATCGTTTTTCTTTTTCCTTGTGGATTTGCAGCATATATATATATATATATATATATATATATATATATATATATATATATATATGGTGGACCGGATGTCAGTTTTTCAACATCTGCGGATGCGGATCTTTAATTTCAATATCCGCGGATGCGGATATTTAGTTAATCTATCAATATAATATAGAATTATGAATATATGACATAATTTTTCAAATTTCGTGATATTACTATTATGGCAGGCAATGCATAAGAATTAAAATAATATTAATGTTTTCATTATGATAAAAATAATAACTTTCTCAAGAGTTTCAGCCGCAGAAAATTCAATGAAACAAGTTTCATTCAATTTTCTGTTACCAGCTATTTATTTTGAGGTTTATATATTTACATGAACTGTGCATGACTGGGCCTTATAAGCTACTTTATAAGCTAATTTAATTGTAAATTGCATAATTTATTAGAGGTAATATCCGCATAACATCCGCAGTCAGAAGTACGGATGCGGATGTTAAAAATGATGCGGATGCGGATATCTGGTCCACCACTAATATATATATATATATATATTAATGTCCAGCATCATTTTTAAATAAACAAATTGTGTGCTGAAAAACTACTTTTTTAATTTTAAACAAAATTATTTGGATTTTAGACTAACAAAATCGTTTGTTCAAAATTACGAGGCTCAGTTTTGTTAATAATAATAATGATGATGATGTCACTTCAAAATAAGTTATATTAAACACGCTGAAGGCAGAAAAGCTCTTTTGGTAAATCCGTGTTCTCGGTATCAGGATCTGGGCGGCGAGGCTCTGAGTTCGCTCCTAACTGCTGGCGGCGCCTTAAGTTTGGGTTGAACGGGTCATTCACCCTATCATTGTTCGGTCTGCAGTAACTAGCTTGGTGCGGTGGACACTCGTGTGTATGTGTGTATATATATATATATGTGTATATATATATGGTGTTTCATAATAGAGATACCTTGAAACCAATTATTATTATTATTTTTATATGCATGAGTATTTTCAACTACTTTACTTACAGAGTTTTACAACTCTCATCTTAATTTGTGGTTTTGCATAATAATAATTAGCTAAAAGTTTATCGTTAGGCAGAAATCTTTGAATTATCCCATTATTTCCGTTGTGCAGATGTTTATAACCACAGTCCATCGTTCTATGTCGTTACACACACACACACACACACACACACACACACACACAGTGTATATATATGTATATATATAAATCTACTGAGAAAAGAGGCAGATTTTGTACAGTCCCAGCTGCGGTGGAACAAGGGGCCTTGAAAACTAGGATGGAAAATACCCTCAGAATACGAGGCCCAAAGCTTTTTAATGCCCTACCAAAGAAGTGAGGAATCTCCAGCACATCGACCTGAATAATTTCAAGAACCAGCTGGACAGATTCTTGTGCAAAGTCCCTGACCAGGCACGCCCTACGAGGGCAGGAGGAGATCGGACAGCAATTCCCTTCTTCACTAAATCCCGTAAATGAGGCGGGATGATGCAGAGGGGTCGACCGCAGGTCGATCCTGAACCGTCGTTCGAACTCACATAAAGTAACAAAAGTAAGTAAGTAAGTATATATATATATTATATATATATATAATATATATATATATATATATATATATATGAACCTGCCTAGAGTGACCACTATCGGGACCAGACAACAGTAGTTATTTTAGGCAGGTGGTCACTGTAGAGTTTAAACTATTCCCCCCCCCCCCCCCAACATACTCTTTTCAACAATCACCACCCCAATGTTCATCTTTTCAACTATACTCCCCCCCCCAAAGTTTAAACTCTGCAAATTAACCGAAATAAGATAAGAAAACAATATACAGGGTGTCCCGTAAGTCTGGAACCATAGGGCAAAATGATAAAAACGGCAATAAAAACGCCGAAGAGACTTTTAGGGACTGTTTGTGAAATGAGCGAGGATGGTAGCGGTTGTGTCATCATCGGTGGATGTCCTCGGAGGTCCACTGCGTGGTTTATCTCCTATGGATCCCGTTTCCTTGAACTTTGCTACAAGTTTGCCGACACAGCTGTGTGTTATCGGCGCGCGGTCCGGGTACAATCTGTTAAATTCCTCAGCGACCTCCCTCTGACTCCGATTTCCTACGAGCAGAATTACCTGGATGCGTTCTTCCTTACTCAAAGACATCATGGGCACTTGCATAAACGGAAAAACATGAATTACTTATTTTACCCTATTGTTCCAGACTTATGGGACACCCTGTATAATAAATTGATGTTGTGCTCCTTTATTTCGAGCTGTCTTTATTTTGGCACTTCGAACACCAACGGTCCTTTGTTTAGAATATTTTGTCCAGTTTAACGCAACACCACAGTTTTGCAATTAAGTCTCTGTTTGAGTAAACCGTTGCGCTGAGCCATTCGATGGCTGGCTCTGGTTCCTCTCCAATTAAAGGCAAAATATTTTACGAAAATAATGTCTATTCATTACAAACAGGAACTGTACTGATGGGACTATCTAACTATGGCTGATCTTAGTTCCAGAACCTTTAATACAGTTCGACAAATTATTTTCACGACAGTTGATTTGCAAATATAAGAAAGTTGACTGCAAAATCCTGTAATAGAATTTTTGGATCACCTGAAGATCAGGGTCCCCAGCCTTCTCTAGTTCCCCCCCCCCCTAATATTGACCTTTTAAACTATGTTCCCCCTCTCTGAAGCTGGAGGGGGGGGGGAGAAATAGTTTAAAAGATCCAAAAAATATCATATGTTTTCGAAGAGCTAATAACAAGCTGACCGGTTTTTCTCAATCAATTGATTCAGCTTCTAAACCCAATTATTGCGGTACTTTTCAAAAAACTTCCTATTTATTTAAGTGTGGAAACAATTTTCCAGAAATTATGACTCATGAGGGGATTACGTTGTAAGACTACTGTGTTTTATTAAAGTGGTATGGTCACTTTAACGGAAGAAATTCTGAACAAAAATTATTTTTAGCTCAGTGAAACTCTTCAGTTTCCATACACAATATGCAGGCGGTCACCATACTGCAAAAAGATTTACACTATAAATATGATTTTTGCCGGGAACGCGGAAAAGTTATTAATTTAGTAACATGAATACTATGCAAAGATGATCATGTTAGCAGCTTCTATTTTATTATTATATATATATATTATATATATATACACGTTCTCCTTTGAATTTATATTCTCGTCAATCAATAGTGTTTCGTAAAGCGTCACTATAAGGCATAATCTCTCTGGCAGGTAATTTTACTAATTAGATTTACCTGAGCGTATAATAAGGCCTTCGATCGTGGCACCGTCTGTGTTTTGTTACTGAAGAAGTTTATAGGAGGACTGAATGGCACAGTTCACATTATCCAGCTCATATTACCTTTGCCACATACAAACACCTCTCTCTCTCTCTCTCTCTCTCTCTCTCTCTCTCTCTCTCTCTCTCTCTCTCTCTCTCTCTCTCTCGTAATAAATGGAATTAATGTGATTGCTAATTAATGCAACTTGACGCGATTATTAATAAAAAAAAATTTATATTAAATACCGAGAGAGAATTTAGCTGTTAAAATCGCAGTTAGTATGCCCAGAGAGTAGTTACTTTTAAAAATTACAGTTGGCAACTCTACGCCTCATTTTTAAAGTTCGCCGAAATTTGTGATAGCGAGACGCATTGTGTTTTAGAATATGCTTTTTAATGTGAATTCCATTAATTATAGTTGGCTTAGGCCGCCTTGAGTCAGTTGACCTCTCTCTCTCTCTTTTAATGTCATATTCATTTTTATTTGATCTACCCTTAAAGCGCCGTGTTTTAAAAGTTTAATTGAATAAAATCATATAAAATCTATTTCGTGTTTCGGCTTCCCATACGTTAGGCCTAATTAGACACACGCCGCCGAGTCATTGCATTGTATGCAGTTAAAGAAAATTAAGTTGAGAAAAACCATTAAAGTTTGCGGTACAGTTTAAGTTCGATATAACAACTATCATTATAAGTAAATAAAAGTCGTGTTTATACAGTAAAAATCATTACATTTTCCATTTTTTCCGTTTTTCTATTTTTTTTTAAATCATTAGATGGAAAGAAAAGATTATCGTAGCAAAAAAACAATGTTCCGCCCATATACTTATTCGAGGTATAACCGCACAGCACGCAGTATCATTGCCAGTGGTCTCTCCCCACTGGAAACAAAGATGCTTGGATTAATATCATTCGCAGTTAAATGTCCAATTCATAATCCTAATTAGTGTGCGCTTACGTCGTACTTTGCACTGTAGCCAATGTTGGAGGAAGCGGGGAGGCGGGTATAGGGTATTATAAAGTCCGGTGGATAGATCATCAGGGGCTAAAAGAAACGGCAACCCAGGTAGCCGACGTTGATATTATCTGGTTAACTTCCAAATACAAATTTCATTCCAACGGATGATTGCTCTCTCAGAAGTATTTGTTCCCTCTTTCAGGACAGTAAAATGCGCGGACGCACACACACACACACACACACACACACACACACACATACATATATACACCTTTTTTTGTTGTTGTTGTTTTTTAAATGTTGAAAAGTTATTTAAAATGTAAACCTAAGAGTGGTTAATTAACATAAAAAACCTTTTGACATATCTTCGAATCATATTAACTTTTACTGTTGAACATACAAGGTGTCCAAGAAATAATAGTAAAAAAAAAAGAATTGGTAATATTTCTTATTAATCAACATGCATACACTAGTATATATATATATATATATATATATATATATAATATATATATATATATATATATATATAATATTATATACAGTGATGAGCTGCCAAAATTTTAACAACCGGTTCTCTATATAAAAAGTTCTGATTTAAAGGATGTGCCACAGTATGTAGTTTTGTACCTTTCTCCATAAGAAGTGGCAATGCATTGTGTCATTGGGAGTTGTACTCGTACTTAACAATAAAAAAAAAAAAACTTAGAATAAATTTGAAAAGAAGAAAATATGAAGAATATTTAAGTATATTAGTTATTACTAATTAGGTAGTAATTACAAAATAGCTTCAAGATAACACAAAGAAATAAATTATTATTTTGAAGAACATTTAAATACATACCTTATTTAATACTAATTAGGTAGTAATTTCCAAATGGCCAGATAGTGCTATTTTTCCTTTGCATTTGAAGTTTATTTTGTACACCTTTTTATTTTGTACACCGTTTTATAAGATTATTCGGTTTTAAGATCATTTTCTAACATTTGTTTTCGTAACAATTTTAACAACCGGTTCTAAAATGCTTCAAAATTTTAACAACCGGTTCGAGCAAACCATTGCGAACCGGCTCCAGCTCACCACTATATATATATAATATATATATATATATAATATATATATATATATATATATAATATATATATATATATATATAATATATATATATAATATATACAGTATATATATATATATATATATATATATATATATATATATATATATATACGGTCGCTGACAATCATTTGTCGTTGCAATGTGTATTCGACGCTCCAACGCCATTAGAGCATCAACAAGGTGCTCTTGTGGAATGGATCCAGTGACCTCTGTTTCTTTGACGAAGTTCTGCAAATTACTGGGTTTATCATAATAAACGAGTGTTATACCCCCGTAGATAAAAATACAAAGAAGTTAAGTCAGGTGATTGTGGTGGCCATGCTGTCGGTCCACCAGGGTCTATCCAGCGCGAGGAAAGGTTACATCTAGAAAGATGACCCCCATCTTGTTAAAAGATTACACTTCTCACGTCAACTTCAAAAGCCCTTTGTTGGGGAATTAAAAGAAATGTATGTTCACTCCAGTCATCGGTACGATCGTCAAAGAAAAATGGACCACCAATTGTGTAGTTCGTTGACGTAACACACCAAACTTTAACTTTTGGTGAATTCCGTTCATATTGATATGTTTTAGCGGTGAATAGGTTATCTCGATCCCCCGAATTAACCCATTTGAATTTTTACCTATAGGGTTGTTATTAAAACACTTGTGTATCATGACAAATCCAAGTATCTGGCAGGACTTCGTCAAATAATCAGAAGTTATTGGATCCATTCCACAAGAGACTCTTGCCAATACTCTAAAGTAGTTTGACCGTTGAATACACACTATAGTCAGGGGCGGATCCAGACCGATGCAACCAATGCATGTGCATCGGTTGCATCGGTCTGAATCCGCCCCTGATAGTGACGAATGATGGTGATGATGATCATATGGAAGTGTTCTAAATATAGAGAGAGTGGAAATGTAAATAGCTCTCTATACTGTATATATGTTAGCGGCAATAAGCGAAATCAGGCATTAAGATAATGGCTAGACAATAAGCTGGAAGCTAAGAATGCATATAGCATTAGTTACAATGATCACTTTCACTGTTTAAGTTAGATTTATTTTCCAAATAGGCATTATACTTATGATTATATGCATTCTTAGCTTTCAGCTTATTGCCTAGGCGGGAGGTCCCTATGCTTAGCTAAAAAAAATCAGCCTATATGGAAAAATTTAAGTTTAGTTTTCCAGCAAAAATCACAGAAATATATAAAATCAGACGGACACCCTCTTATTTCTTTATACATGAAGAACTCTAGTAATATTACTTTACAGTTGAAATTATTTTCTGTTAGTCGTAATCTCCAAATGAAGGTGTTAGTCAGTGTCTTTCAGCGAGATACAGTACTTTTGCCTGTTTTACATTTGTTACTCTTCTTATAATCGCTTGAATAGACTAAACACAAAATAACACATTCGCAGTCAATTTCATTGTTTTGTTTTAATTGCAACCATTGGTGAGAAGGTCCAATTTGCATAAATATGTGGTTGCAAATGGAATTAAAATTTACAATGCTTTAAACACCACTTGTGGATACTGTAGTGAACAACCTTTTCTTTCATTATTTGTTTGACTTTTTACTTATTTGCCTTTTTACTTATCGCTCTTCACTATATTTTCACTTTTTATTCTCGTTTTCGCTGTCTTATACGAACGTGGTAGACGGGTAGCAGTGACCTCCATTAAGATTCTGAACAGCGAAGGAACCGGGATAAATTACACACTCTTATTACCATTTACTGATCTTTATTTACGCTGAAACAGTTTGAAGAAATGGGGTAAAGCGAGTGCGGATCCATCGTTAACCATTTTATCACGGAAAGAGAGACAATTAAATATTTTAAATTCACAATAAGGAGCCATTCCAAAACCACGTGGTTCTTAAAGGGGAGGGGGTTTCCTTATTTGACCACCAAGGACCACATGGGGGAGGGGGGTGACTTGACGTTTAACCACGTGGCCAATACTAAGCATTAAAATATCCTGTTTATAATATTGTTTATCATATATATATATATATTTGGTAAACTCCAGAAAATTGCAGACGACTCGAATCTTTATAAACACAAATTGGGTGTACGTTTATTTCGGAAAATTCTACAAGATTCGAATCTTTAACGTTCATGAAACACAAAGTCGACATACTTTTAATTTGATTATTTTTAATTTGCTTTATTTTAATTTGCATTTTAATTTACATAAGATTAAGGAGGGGGGTGACATCAGAAGACCACGTGGTTTTGGAGGGGGGGTTTAAGTCAGTGGCCACAAATGACCACAAGGGGGACGGACGGGTTTGAAAACCACCCGAAAAAGGACCACGTGGTTTTTTAATGACCCCTAACATACTAAAAACGAAAACTGCCTAACCGGGACACGCCCCGCCCGAGGTCTGAGTTGGGACATTTCAGCCTCCAGCCTGGGCCCATTCTGGGTGTTGCCTAGTATTTGATAGTCTTAATTTCAAACAAAACCTTATTAATTTCTTATTTACGTACAAACCATCATTAAATTTCTTATTAAACATTATCTTCTTTATTAAACAAAACATTATTAAATTCTTATAATCAAAACATTAAATTCTTATTAAACATTATTATCTTCTTTATTAAAAAATACCAATACTCGACACTACTCGCTTTTCCATGTTATCCAAAATGTACATACGTAAGTATCTAACGGAAATGACAACTGTAGGCTCTTGTTAGAAGAAAGTTCAATCAATATATCGTGTAATTCTTATTAATTCTTACCAAGCTCTCCATCGACACATGAAAAATAGTTCGGGACGTATTTTTTCCAGTTCAACTATGTGCTTCATCATCATATAGGGAAGGGGGATCGCTTTTTTTTTTGGTCAAGGACTAACTTTAAATAATTCAAAATCTTTTCTAATATTTACATTCATGCTAGAGCTTTTTCTTTGATTTTATAACAATTTTCAATTCTTTTATTGGCTATATACTTATCTATATCTGTATACAGGGGGTCCCCCGTTATCAGAGTCCCCGCATTTACGAGGGCAATTTATTGTAGAATTATACGTAAAAATCCCCCTCACTTACGAGGATTACGAGAAACCCTCGGGAAAGTTGATGACATTCTCGATTATTTTAAGAATGATCCTCTATCTACGATCGTACTGCCAAGGTTGGACGTGAAATAAGAGATGTGTTAGCATGCTATCAAGTAATTTTACAAGAAAAAGTACGTGCTGCAAAACAAACCACTCTCGATTCATTCTTTGCGCAACGCAAACCGGCCACAGAGGGAAATGAACCTCAACCACGTCCTTCTGGTAAGGCACTAATTCGGGGAGGAGATGAGGAAATGGCATTAGAAGACCCGCCTACTCGTCCTGCCTTTCCATCATCATCCTTAACCTCTACCTAATGCTCTCCCACCATCACCCTCAATTCATCCAAAGAAGCCCAACGCCTCTACTTTTGAAGATAATAAAAACCACTGATCGATTTAAAACAGCTTATTTTAAAAATATTTCCCTGTAACACTGTAATAAAATAATCTTTCTGAGTATGATTTATTAGCTAAATAAATAATAATTCAGAGCTGGGCACTTGCGGTTTTTTTTGCGGTACTGCGGTACTGCGGTACTACCGCACTACCAAACCGGTACCGCATAACGCAGTACCGCAAAGGATCGCTGAAAGTACAGCCTGTACTTTCAGCGATCCTTTGCGGTACTGCGTTATGCGGTACCGGTTTGGTAGTGCGGTAGTACCGCAGTACCGCAGTACCGCAAAAAAAACCGCAAGTGCCCAGCTCTGAATTTAGCTTATGGTCCCGATCAAACACTATTGCATTATGGGTAGAAATTCCCCGCTTTATGTGGATTCGCTTTTAGTTGCATTTTTCAGGTCCCTATTAGCTTCGGATAACGGGGACCCCCCTGGTATATCTATCTGTATATATCTATATATAGATATATTTGTATTTTTGGTTTGAAATATAAAAAGAACCCGAAAAAAAGTTGCCTATGCTGAAACTTGTATGGTCTAAGTTTAATTAAAAATAGTCCATTTCATATATTTATAAAATATTTTACATGATTTTATACAATATATAAAAAGTAGTTTCTTAAAATTATATTTATTTTCAGTGTAAACACACTAGTGAATACGCTAAAAAAAAAAAAAGCGAGCAAAACACCCCGATTTTTTGCAATATGCGCACACACACACACACACACTATTATAGATGTATGTGTGTGTGTGTCTCAAAAGTCCTGTCAAAAGTTTAAAAAAATCAGAAGTATTTATTATATTGTAGGCCTAATATTTAGGCAGGACTTTTGACTCACCGTGTATATGTATATATATATATATATATATATATATATATACACCATGAAAAGGCTCCTAATTCTTTATGGATAAAATTTATATTAAGATAATATTATTTCATACATTTATGCATGTACAAGAATTACATAAAAAATTCCCTAAACGTCTTTCATATAATCCCCGTAACAAAAGGAAGGTCCTTCATATAATAGAATATTAGTAGAGATAATTATATATAGCTATTCCTCTTATATGGTATTATGAACACTCTTTATTTCATATTATTCTGAACCCATTCTATCGTATTATATACTTTATTACAATAAAATATTCCGATTGGGCTGTCTTTATATATATATATATATATATATCTTCCCGATCTGTCAAGAAATGACGAGTTGGAGTTTTGTGACCCACCCCCGGCCTTGGACCCGTGCCCTTTATATATATTGTATAGGAGATTATGCACCCATACTACTGGTAAGCTTACCAAAAAGACGGCCACTGCTCTCTCTCTCTATATATACTGTATATATATTAGTGGCGATCGGTGACAATTATGTATAGGAAAGCATGTATACTAGTATAGCCTATATATATATATATATATATATATATATATATATATATATATATATATATATATATATATACTAGGGTGGGCGGAAAGTAGCTCCCTATTTTGGATTGGTAAAAAAATACGTATATTATCCATTTATTTCAGAAGAAATAATATGAAAAGGTAGGCATACATGGTAGGTTTTCTCTAAAATTCAATGTGGGCTCCAACTCTTTCCACCAGCTTCTGGAGCCGCCCAGGAATGGCGTCCACTGACTTTAGCAGGAACTCCGGCGGGATGGAGGACATGACTTCCCGAATTCGGTCCTCTAGTTCTTCCAATGTCCTCGGTTTGGTGCGGTAGACTTCTTCCTTTACCCACCCCCAAAGAAAGAAGTCGCACGGTGTCAAGTCGGGGCTCCTGGCTGGCCATTGATGTGGACCACGACGACCCATCCAACGCCCAGGGAAGTGGGCATCCAGCCACTCACGGACAACAAGAGCGAAGTGCGGAGGGGCGCCATCTTGCATAAATATCAGATCGTCGATGTTCTCCCATGTGCTGACAACCGGCCAGACCTCGTTTCGCAACATAGCAAGGTACCGCTCAGCATTCATGGTGTTGCGCAGAAGGAACGGGCCCACAACCTGATCTGAGGTCATACCACACCACACCGTTACACTGAACCGATTCTGCCGTTTTTCAGCGGTAACCATGGGATCCTCTCCTGCCCAGTAGTGGCAATTGTGGCGGTTGACAAAGCCTCCGACGTGGAACACCGCCTCGTCGCTCCAGAGGATGTTGCGGAAGAGATGGGGCCAGTCTTCATGCCAAGCCAGCATGATTTCCCCGAACTCCATGCGAATGTCGCAGTCCTCGTCCGAGAGAGATTGGCAGTAATGCGGCTTCCACGCACGCCAGTTCAGCTCCTTCTTCAGCACAGTTCGCACTGAGTAGCGGGAGAGTCCACTTTCCCGAGCTGCCTGGCGAGTTGACTTTCGTGGACTCCGTACGAACATTTCCTGAACTGCCTGCACCGTCTCCTGGGCCCTGGATGTCGAAGGGCGACCACATCTTCGAACATCTGCCACAGACCCCGTGGTCATGAGCTTCGAGTGGCAGTTCTTGATTGTTTTCTGGTCCACTTGGGCACGTGGTCCGTGAATGGCCCGCCACCATCTTTGAACTCGAACGACAGATTGCCAAACTTCGTACCGTGCCGCCAACTGGGCACGCTCCTGCAGTGTTAAACGCTCAGCCATGTTACCCTTCAATCTGAAATGAAAAAAAAAAATGAACGTTACAATTGTACCACTTTAGAGAACACAAAGAGAACACTTTAGAGAAAAAAAGATTACCGTTACAATTGTACCACTTTAGAGAACACACCATAACAATATAACAATACAATCACAATTTATACATAATTTATATGTAATTTAAATTAGGGAGCTACTTTCCGCCCACCCTGTATATATATATATATATATATATATATATATATATATATATCAACCTCTTCTGTTATACACCAGCTCTATCTTCCTGTTTTTCATTGCAAATGCGCCGGTTACTTTATCATGAAAATCGTTTTTCTCCTTTAATTGAGTTAGAAGTTTCTTTTCAATAGAAAGGAGTGATAAAGAGGAAAGGCGGTCTTGCCCCTGTGAATTTCTAAGGGGGGGGGATGGGCAGTTGAACGATATTAACCTCAATACTGTATAATAACTTCACTTTGATTTACTCATAATTAAGCAAACTCTAACTACAATTAGCTTTTATTTCTTCTTCTAAAAATATATTTGGTAATGATTGTCAATTATTTTATTGTATATCATTTATTATATTTATACTATCGTATAAGCAGTGAAATTATCGGTGAATTGATACAATTTTTATAAAACACAAATATAGTAAGTCAAACAAAAGAAGCAATTCTCAAGGTTGCTTCCACTGGCGCCCGTCTCGACGCAACAAAATTATTGCTCTTCCCCTCCTTTTTCAATGCATTGATTTGGATTTCGAGCTTTTGTATTAAAAAAATATTTGAAAGGAGTATAGCCTAGTGATAATGTATCATAATTTTATCGTCATTAATACTGTTTAACAGCGCTTCTAATCATTTAAGTGGAGAAGCAATGCTTCCATTGCTTCCATGGACCAAACGCCACCGATATACAGGTGTACATAAAGTCAGGATCTATTTTTGTGAAGCACTTGGAAATTATATGGAATTCAATCATAAAATGATAAAGTGGTAACATTTATTAAATAATTAAGAGTAGGATTCGACGTGACGCCCATCAGTATCCCTGCACAGCTCAAATCGTTCCGCAGCATTTCTAAACACATTCTGGAGCATTTGCGGGGTTATGTTATCTACAGCAGTTCGTATACGTGTACGTAAGTTTTCAAGACTCGTAATCTTCGTCTGATAGACGTGCGATTTGATAAAGCCCCATGCAAAGAAATGTAAAGGGGTTAAATCTGGTGATCTCGCTGGCCAAGGTCTGTTGCTTCCGCGTCCGATCCAGCGATTTGGAAAACGTCCATTTAGATAATCCTGAACAATTTTGGCATAGTGACAAGGAGCACCATCATGTTGATAGACGACGGGGATAGGATTGTTAGTACCGTCGTCTATCAACATGATGGTGCTCCTTGTCACTATGCCAAAATTGTTCAGGATTATCTAAATGGACGTTTTCCAAATCGCTGGATCGGACGCGGAAGCAACAAAAGACCTTGGCCAGCGAGATCACCAGATTTAACCCCTTTAGATTTCTTTGCATGGGGCTTTATCAAATCGCACGTCTATCAGACGAAGATTACGAGTCTTGAAAACTTACGTACACGTATACGAACTGCTGCAGATAACATAACCCGCAAATGCTCCAGAATGTGTTCAGAAATGCTGCGGAACGATTTGAGCTGCGCAGGGATACTGATGGGCGTCACGTCGAATCCTACTCTTAATTATTTAATAAATGTTACCACTTTATCATTTTATGATTGAATTCCATATAATTTCCAAGTGCTTCACAAAAATAGATCCTGACTTTATGTACACCCTGTATATAATTATATATACAGGGCCTATCAGAGTGGGGACTAGGAGGGCCATTTGGCCTGGGCCTCAAGCTTAAGGCGGGGGCCTCAAATTTAGGAACTTTCAGGTTTGAATATAATGTTTCGCAGTGAAAGTAATAATTGGGTTTAGCTATGGGCCTCAAAAGCTGGAAGTGGTCCGGGGCCTCTCTGGACCTCTGAGAGGGCCTGTGTGTGTGTGTGTGTGTGTGTGTGTGTGTGTTTTAATTTATTTAAATTTAGGGATATGTTGTTTTAACTTCCTCGCGTCTAAAATTTCTTACGTCTTTTAACTGTCAACGAAAAATAATTGCTTGCGATCAGCCAGGAGCGTATGGTTATCGTTTCAGATTTAATTCCAGAAGTGGGTAAATTATACGGCCACTAAATCTCTCTAATATATAATGTCTAAACATATTCAGACTCTTCCATTAAAATAGGTATCGAGAGTAATGGGGAATATTATTGCATAAAAAATAGAAAATATCGTACAGAAATGATCAAATGTCGTGTAGAGAAGGAAAAATATGGCATACAAAAGATAAAATATCGGGCAGAAACGCTAAAATATCGTATAACAAAAATGAAATATATAAAATAGTAAAATATTGTAAAACACTATCGTATATAGGCAATAGTATACCAAATTAATGTGTAAATTATTACCAGCAAAGAAAGACGTTGAAAGGAGGCAAGTAGAAATGAGATTAGCGTGACATTATTGTCTCGTTGCTGAGGAGGAACTGGAAGACTCCTGGGCACAGGAACGTTTCCCCTATAGAAATGGATACTCACATCAGTAGAATGAGCTGTTGACTCTAACCTCATTGTCAGAAAGTACTTCAAAAGAGAGATGTCTCGAGAAGAAGAGAGAGAGAGAGAGAGTGTGTGTGTGTGTGTGTGTGTGTGTGTTTTCTACCTACTACGAAAAAATTTCTGACACTGAAAGAAGTGTTTTCTAAATAATTTTTAGGCACTTAAGAAGTTTGTTCCCATAATGACGTCATAAAAAGGTTGCAAGAAGAATTTTAACTGCGCTCCCCTCGACACAAATAAAAAGAGGGAGGGTGAAAAAGAAAGTAAAAATATAAAAAAAGTTAAGCCGAGTTGAAACTTCAATGAAAACTTTTGTCATTCTCAAATTCGGAAACTTCATTAAAAGATTCGTGTGATTTTCTTTGGCTTTTTTTTTTTTTTTTTTGGCAAACGACTTTCCCCCCAACCCCCTCCAACTTTTTATTTACTCCATTCATTTACATTATATTTTCCTTCGGAATAATGGCATAGATTTGCTGTTTGAGGTTTAGAATCTATATTTCGTGGTATTTTTATGTATAAATTAGAACTGGATTAATGATGATAATCAGTTAGGAAGACGAGACTGCCACACCGCGCCAGGCCGGGCTAATGCGTCTCACTCCACTAACTCCTGGATTATTATTATTATTATTATTATTATTATTATCAGCACAGTTGCGAAACGAATCCTCGACCTCAATCTGTTCACTTCGCTTATATGGAAACAGTATTATCCACTGGGCACAGGCACTAGTTGGATTTGGATTACGCTTATGACTGTTTCGTGAAATACCGAGTGCGTGTAGTCGAATTTTTGAGGTTTTTGTTTGTTCCTAGAGTTCAAATTTCCACCAAAGCAAAATTTATTATTGTAATTGTACTTTATTATAACTAAATTAGGGTCTTTCCTGTTTCATTAATTAACTGGTTCCGATTTTTATGAAAACAACGTGATTTCAAAATTATGAACCATTTCATCGAGAAATACTTAGGTTAGGTTAGGTCTAAAAATAAGTTTTTTCGAAATGAAAGTAAATTATAGAATACTACAAAAAGTACTAGAACGGTGTAATCACTGCAAGCATAGGCTAGGCTATTTTTTAAGTTAATTTAACTATTAATTCCGTTAGTTAATCTTATCCTAAATGAAAATCAAGAACGATCAGTCATTCTATTTCATTTAAACAATCAAGCAAGGGGCGGTTCGACCTCAAATCATTGAAGACGACAAATTAACATTTTGGCAATCCCTTCGCGGCTTCACTGCATAATGAACAAAATATAAATCTCGAGAGTATTAAAACAAATCTGCTCAGCTTTACGATCAGAAATATTTAACACTATTAATAGCTTAAAGTTTCAATAGTGACTTCAACACCAAAGTGAAATCTTATTAAACATGCGACGAGAGTTTAAGGATTTATACTCGTATAGTGTTCTACCATCTTTATTTGAAATGGCACTAACCATATATTGCAAGTTATTAAATTATTTCGAATCGAACGAAACAAAAATTAGGGGAGTGGGGCTTGTACTGTGAAATAACTGCGAACGAAAGTTTCTTGGTTCAATTTTACATTTTTAGTTCAATATTTATACTTGTATGGTGGCCAAGATCCCGAGTGAGTAAAACGATATAAACTTTCATCCCATAAGCTTTCCCCCAGCCCCCCGCTAAATTTAATTTATTTATATATATTTATATATAGATATATCTAGATATATCTACATGGGATGAATTCACAATAAAACACTTGAAATGAATGAATGCTGCAAACCCACAAAAAAGAAAAACGATTCCAAGGCCTTTCGTGTATTCAGAGCTACACCTCGTCAGGGAATGAAGATAAAAGCGAGATGCCCATAGATATATACAACGTACAGGAAAAACAACAATTAGCACATACTTAACAAGGGTTAATGAGAGGAAAAAGAAATTTTAACATGATATTGTCAGTTTTATACATTCCCGCACTGTTATTGAAATTGCTTTTAAAATGAATAAATGCACATTCTAGAATATTTCTTTCTATTATATCTCTGTTTTCAACAAGCGCTTTAGAACTATCCCACTTGATGCTATGATTACATCTATACATATGGTTAAACAAAGCATTGGAATTATTAGCTGTTCTACGAGCATATTTATGTTGTTTTACCCTAATATCCAACGTTTTACCGGTTTGGCCTATATATACCGAGTTACATTGTGTACATCCGATCGAATACACACAACCAACAACATTATCAGGGCTATTCTTTATTAGGCGTGATTTAACAGTATTATTATACTTAAAGATTACATTAATGCCAATTGCTTTAAGTAAAGTTGGAAGGTATTGAAAATTAACATGGTAAGGTAGGCTAAGGATATTTTTACGCTGAAATTCCTTTACAATTACATTATTATAATACCTATTCTTGGCTTTCTTAAGACAGTTATCTAAAAATGAAATAGGATAACATAATTTAGTACCAATATTCATGATATTGCATAACTCGGAATCTAAAAATTCAGGACCGACAACTCTCAATACTCGAAGAAACATAGCAGAGAAAATAGAGGATTTAATCGGAGGATGATGGTCAGAATAAAAATGCACATAAGAGTTATTATTAGTAGACTTACGGTAGACTTCATATTTGAAGTGATTAGAGCATCTCCAAATTTTTAGATCAAGAAAAGATATAGGCTTCCATCATTTTCGTTTTCAACTGTGAACTTAATAGATGGGACTAAATTGTTGAGCATACCAAGAAATAAGTCAGCATCCAAATTATTAGGCCAAAGGCACAAAATATCATCTATATACCTGTACCAAACCAGGTTAAAATTAACAATCGTAGGCAAAATTCCTTTCAAAAAATTCCATATATAAATTAGCTAGTACAGGTGAAACACACTCGAGTTAATTAAGCTTTGTGTCAAAAATTGTAAATTTCAGTTTGAAAATAAGTTTTATGCTATGTCGTTTGGATTGGCTATGAGAAATCCCCTTTCACCTGTACTAACTAATTTATATATGGAATTTCTTGAAAGTCCCGCGTCTTAAGGTACCTAAGCGTCAAAATTAAAATTCGCCAGAAATCGCCTCCAAAGTTCAGCAATATTCTGGCAATAGTATCCGTTATTAACTGAGCTAGAACGTTCATTTTTGGCTAAATTAAAGTTCTAAGTATGCTAATGAAGATGTTGAGTTTTTCGAATAGATTTTCATATTTTATATATTTTATATATTTTTTTAATTTTCTTATTATGCCGAACTTTGGGTGCGATTTCTGGCACAGAATGATTCCATTGATTTTTCATTACTAATCACTAGCACGGTGAGACTGCTGCACGCGTTGATAACACTGGTATGCATCAATTTTGCTGTCAAGGGTTTTGTAAGTGATTCTTATATAGTTTTTCCTGCTGATTTCGAATCTGCAATCCGTTTTTCTCAATCAGCTCAGGTTATCCGGCTATGGCCTCATAAGTAAAATAGAATTTTTCGTGATTTTGTCAAAGAGGAATTGGAACAGTAACATCTACCATCACTTGTTTAATATCTTTTTTTACTTTTCAGGGATATAGATAAAATATTTCATAATGAATAGAGCGTGTAAAAATGATCCCAATAGATTCTGCTACATATGGGGGACGGTTACCATGGCAAATAACCAGTCCCAAATCACTAAATTTGTGAAGACAATGTATAGAGCATACTTTGGAATTAAGCTAGGGGACCAGGACAAAAATTTCGCCCCTCATATGTGCTGCAAGACGTGCATTGAAAATTTGAGAAGATGGAGCAAAGGCAGAGCGAAATCTTTGCCTTTTGGAATTCCCATGATTTGGAGAGAAGGAAAGGATCACGTGACAGATTGCTATTTCTGCATGACAAACCTCCAAGGTGGGCTTATAAATTTATTTTTCTTAAATATTTTGAAATCCTCGTATGAAACTTGACATAATATTCACCATAATGTAATATTCACCATAATGGTAATCATACATTTACATATACATATTGTTATAGAAAATACATTTACACACACACATATTGTTATACAAGTTACATTTACATATACAATGATTGTATATTTTCTTTCTTTTTCATTCATATTGTCCCCGAATGGACAATATGAATGAAAAAGAAAATATACAGACTCCATCGACCTATTTCATATCTTACAGACCGCAGCCTTCCCTCACGAGCCGCCACTCTCTGAATGCTTCTTCTATTTCATATGCAAGTTTTATATCCATGTCTCTGTGTTTCTATTTTCAGGAGTTAACAAGAAGAATAAACACATTGCTGTATACCCTGACATTCCTTCTGTTATGAGACCTGTACCCCATGGTCCTGGAATTCCAATACCCAACCCACCTCAAACCCTGGACTTCGATGATTCTGATGATGAATCAATGACCAATGCCAAGTCCCAGTCGTATATACCTCAAAATACCGCTTCAAATGAGCCGAGGCCTCTCAACCAGGCCAAACTTAATGATCTTACCAGGGATTTAGGACTTTCCAAATTAGCTGCCGAGATCTTGGGCTCACGACTTCGAGAGGACAACATTCTCCTGGTATAGGAAACGAGAGGAAGAATTCCGCAAGTTTTTTGCAGTGCACGAAAATACCTCTTCCTTAGTGTACTGCTGCAATGTTGAGGGGCTAATCGAATCCTTGGGCCTGCCATATAACGCATCAGAATGGAGGCTATTTATAGACTCGTCTAAACGAAGTTTGAAAGCAGTACTTCTCAACATTGGGAATAGGGTTGCATCAGTCCCTGTAGCACATTCCGTACAACTTACTGAGAGCTACGATAACATGAAAATTTTACTGGATGCTCTCGTATACGACCAACATAACTGGAGGATCTGTGGAGATTTGAAGGTAATACTAATATCATAAGTAAACTATTGCTATTGACTATGTTGTTTTTCCAAAGGTTATTTGAGAGCGTATAAGAACACTTAACTTCCCCACAGAAGTGATACAGTCCAATGCATAGATTTTTTTTATCCGATAGAACAAATTCTCTAAATTCTTTAAATATATATATTATTTTTTCAGATTGTGGCATTTGTATTGGGAATGCAAGGGGGATACACGAAATACCCGTTTCCTCTGCAAATGGGATAGCCGAGCGGATGAGAAGCACTATGCACAGCGTGAATGGGAATCCAGAAAGAATTTTGAACCTGGGTCGCATAATGTCGTTTCAGTGCCCCTTGTACCACCAACAAAAATTTTGCTCCCACCACTTCATATTAAGCTGGGCTTGATGAAAAATTTCATCAAATCAATGAATAAGGAGGGTTCAGCACTCCGATATCTCGAGAGTAAATTTCCTCATATATCTGATGCTAAACTAAATGCTGGGGTTTTTGATGGTCCTCAAATTCGAACTTTGATCAAGGATACTCAGTTCGAAAACGCAATGACTCCAACTGAGAAGAATGCCTGGCAGGCATTCAAATCAGTTGTCACTGATTTTCTTGGCAAGCGTAGAAGTCCAGAATACGAGTCCGTTGTCGAAAACTTGATGGAAGCTTTCAAAGCTCGTGTCGCGCATGTCCATAAAAATGCACTTTTTGTGGTCCCACTTGGACTATTTTCCTGTAAATTGCGGGGATTATAGTGAGGAACAGGGTGAACGATTTCACCAAGATATCAAAATAATGGGAGAGAGGTACCAGGGAAACTGGGATATCAATATGCTGGCGGACTATTGCTGGTGTTTGAAGCGAGACGTGCCCGAAGAAACACACAGACGGAAAGCCAAAAAAAAAACTTCATTCCTTCCTCAAACTTTTTTCCATATTCATTGTATGAATAAAAGTATTTATTCACAAAATGTTTTCATTTTTCACGAGTGTTCTTATTATTACTCGTATCTACAGTGTTTAAGCTAAAAAAATCAATAAATTTGGGGATAAAATTGGACTTATAATAAATGGCCAAGAGAGAAAAAACCTGACCTGATTGAGGAAAACCAATGTCATTTTCGAATTCAGCATGGTCGAATTATATAATGAGTTGAAAAAACCCTCACAGCAGACAAAAAAATTTCATATGCATACCAGTGTAATAGAAGCCGGGTGAATAGAATAATCCATGCAATATTCAGCAATATGAGCACGAACACAGGACGCCTGCTAACAGCAACGCGAGTCTTAAGGTACTGGCGGGAAGGGTGGCCAGATGGTTGAGTTTTTTTATAGCAAACTTTCAGCCAGTTTTTGGCAAAGGATTTTTCAAAAATAGCATTTTTTTTTTGGCATCATCATTTTGGAAGGATATGTTACCATTTTGAAACCTCTTATTAAAATTCGACAAAAAAGAAAATAAAAACACCTTCCCATTTCAATCAGCGTGAAGAATTCAAATACGATGATTTGAATTCTTCACGCTGATTGGTGGTGGTAACCTGTATACATGTAACCTGGATTTGCTATGTTCACACCCTAAGACAGTGCCTAAGTCATTAAGCGTTGGTATTTTGCTAATGTTGGGCCGTTAGCTGTTTTTGGCAAAGGATATTTAAAAAAATTGCTTTTTTTTTTTTGGCCAAAAAAATTTTGGCAATAAAAAAATAGCAACTTTTAAAAAAATATACTTTTTTTGGCAATATTTGCCAAATTTAGCACGGTCTGGCAACCCTGCTGGCGGGATATTTGTGTCGTGTCCCTCTCTGCGCGTGGAGCGGGTGGCCAATCAGAAAGCAGAGCGGTGTGGCTGCCATGTTTTCATTGGCTCGCGCTCCTCCTGCTGTTCCCACCCCCACCCCGACCCCGACCACCAGTTGAACGGAATATTGGGGCCTTAAGACGCGCATCACATCTGGGCGGCAGAGCCCAGCTGGGGATAGAGGTGAAAACAGTAGTTCGCTTCATAAAGTTTTCAACCATACTTCATGTCGTAAGGTCATTATAACCCAAACCACGCGATAGAGGAAGGGTGAAAATAGTGACATCCATCAGAAAAGTTTTCGCATGTGGTGGCGCATCTCTATTTATATCCTCTAAGCCAGTATCTTTGTTTTAGTAAACGCTTTTCTATCAAAATCTGAACTTAGCTGGTATACACTTTGACCCAAGTTATAACTGGCTCACTCGTTGCCCTCGTAAGCCAACAATCGAATTTTTCGCATGCGGCTAGAGGGCTGCCAGTTCAACGGCCCCGTGTTCTAGTAGACGTATGTGTCTCTATTATGAATTAGGAAATGCATTGATGGCACACAGTTCTACAAAAAATTAGACTCCACTAGTTTCCTATCTCAACAATTGGATTTAAAATTCTCGTGAACGTTCCTTAACACTGGACAAGAATTAGAGATATTCTCCTTTTGTGAAACTGTGGTTGGGCGCTCGGTTGGTACAGCGGCTGTCCCCGCCTGCTGACTCCTGTTTCAGTTGGCCGCTTACTCTATTAATACTCGGGTTAAAGAAAGGCTGACCAACTTGTATTGAAACTTCGCTATCGATCGAAGTAACTGGATTTTGATATCGCTCGAAGCATTTTCGTGTATTAAATAAAACTCGTCAATGTACGTCAGCAGTATTATTTGCAAAATAGCTAATCTTTACCCTCTGGAAAGTAGCTCTCTGTCGGACGGTGACATGGAAGCAAGCAAGCTTAGCCGCGTTGTAACACACTTCATTCGGCAATTCACGTTCATTTTCTTCCTATTTTTACAAAAAACATGTAAAATACGAAAACAAACTTTAAAACAATTAAATTCTCCTTCGTTGGTTGTGGATAAGTCATTCGTACCATGTAGAAATAAGTTTTGCTTTACCTTCGTGCGCTCGTTCGTAACGATAGCAATGAAAAAAAAAATGCGGTGCGTAATAAATAGAAAAACGACATATACGAAGGATTTAAGCACTTTAAACTGGGGAATAGTCCAGGAGTGCTTCGATATCTTCGATATCAATCGAAGTTTCATCTCTGTCGATGGACAGCCATACTTGAAAGTAACCCTTGGGGGCACACTGTCATGGGGAAATGGAGCTGCTTCGACGTTACTTTTAAAACTACAGGGTGATCCACTTAAAACGAGATTGTATTGTATCGGGTCGTTTTAAATGGATCACCTGTAGTTTGATATTCGAAGGTTTTCGAACAGTACAGTAGTTTTACAAAGTTAAGAACAAGCATTCCTTCAACACCACTTCAGCGGTGAACTGCGGTTTTTTTTTTTTTTTTTTTTTTTTTTTTTTCCCTCAAATATATTTTTAAGTCTTGTATTTACAAATTTTCAAAGCAACATAGCGGTTAACTTACTTTTAACTCGAAGCGCTTTAATTATGCTATGAACAACTAAAATTCGGCCCAAATGGACTACCAAAATTGAAAAAAATTATACCTTCATTAGTTTAAAGCGTCTCCCCAACTACTAATCAAGAGGTCGAGAGTTCAAATCCGCTGCTGCGTAGCATTATCAAACATCATTGCCTTCTTCATTAGCACTTTTTTTCTTCAAACGTGATGGAGTAGAGTTTAGCCACAGATGGAAACGTAAAAGCAATACAAACTTAAATCATCACTCATTTAACCATCCATAATTATTACCTCAGACGTCGAAAATTCTTGCCCGTCAAACTCCTCAGTGACCTTTCTGACGAAGACAGACTGTTCATCATCGAGTTCGTCGTTATCTACAGCATCCAAAAATAACTAACGCCGAAATTTTGGAAAGGTTAAGTTACGAATACGTATATTTGAATATCAATTTGTACCAGTCGTCCGTAAATGGTTAATTTCTCGGCACTTATTATTATTGTACTATTCGTGTAGCTTTATCAATCCATCTTTATATTTCATTATGAATACATTTATTTGTTTGTAATAATGAAAGTCACTTCGAAACTATTTAACTTTATAAAAAAAGAATGAATTGAAGAGGCGTACACAAGATCGTCTTGCGACTCACGACTGAAGTCCCAAGTCGCAAGACGATCCTGCGTGTGGCCGGCCTAAGTACACCTTTGTCGTTGTAAGAACTACCGTGAGTCGTATTACTCGTTCATAATCGCAAAATATTCGGTCTGTAATCAGCGAGGAATGATGATTATTCACCAACAACGGGAGTCGAACATCCAAACTTCAGTGTCTTCACTTCCCTATATGAAAACTTATCCACTCAGCTACGGGCACTGGCAGTTTTTTCTTTGTAATGAGATAATTAGCAAATTTTTTTTTTTTTTTATCGAAAAACAGTATATGTACTTTATATTTTGTTACTAATTTAAAATTTTTATTTCCTTAGTAAATTTTACACTGAGAAGGGCTTCGATACAGTCAAATGGGAAAAAAAAAGTTTGGGGTATCAGGGAATCACCCTTAGTGTGTGTGTGTGTGTGTGTTATACCCGGGTGCGGCAAAAGTAACGCCCTTTTAATAATTGTATCTTTATAGTTTTATACAGTATAATTTTTTAGTTTTATATTGTATTTTATTATTTTTTAGTTTTTACTGAGAAGTACTTATTTTTCTTAAAATGCTGTATTTCTTAAAAACCTTATTATTTCTCTTAAAATGCTGTAATTAATTTATTTCCTTCAATAAGAGAGAATAAACTAAAAAGGGCGTATTTTTGCCGCACCCGTTATATATATTTTATATTTTTATATAATGTATGGAAGCGCTTTATATACAACTGTATACACTTTTCGTATAAAACCCCACAAAGGGGGCAACATTAACGAACAATTAAACACAAAAATTAATCAATTGTTGTCATTTTTATTGGGGTTGGGGGTCAACAATTATTCAGCATTTTTTTTTCATACTCTAGAGATTGTGCGCATGCGCACATCTTAGACGAGTCGAAAAGTCTCTGAAGTTGGGTTCTTCAAACGGACAATTATTTCCAGCACAACTCAAACAATTTTAACGACCAAGATTTTTTTTTTTTTTTTTTTTTTTTCACCGTCTAAATGAAAATAAAGAGTACCTACCAGGTGCATGGAGAGGAAGTGGTCCCGCGTTTCCTGGTGCGTCTTGCTCTCTTCCATAAATTATTTAGCCGATGAGGCCACCCTGTCATTCATCTATGTTGACTCCAGTTCAGTGAACACTTTTTTTTTAATCCATCAAATACATATTTAAGTCGAGTTAAATTAAACGCAAAACATTTTAACTTCCGAGTATTTTAACATGCCAAACTTTGAGTATCATCAATAACAATTGCTCGGGATAAGTGCGAGCGTACGGCCTTCATCTCAAATTAAATTCCAGAAGTCAGTAAATTAAGACGAGGATAATAAAAAAAAAAAGTATATACACAAAATTTATTTACAAAATAAAAAAAATATTTATATTATTTACAAAATATTTACACAAAATTTAAAAAATTAATAATAATAATAATAATAAATCTTGAAAATAAATTAATTTAGTTCAGTAAACCTTTTCCTTCCAAAAATAATATACCATTTTGGGGGAGGGGAGGGGGGGGGGGGGCCTCAAATTTCTAAATTATAAAAAGGGGGGGCCTCAAATTTCTAAATTATAAAAAAAGGGGGCGGGGGGAACCAAAGGTTCAGCAACAGTGGGAGGGAGGGGAGGAACGAAAGAAAATCATCATTAACTTCACAAATTTTAGTTATTTTCATTTTATTATAAATATACCAATAATGATAAATAATAATAATAATGGGTAAAAAATCTGAACTCAAAAAATACTTTGGATTTTTACAGAGTACTAATTGCAAGATCTATATACATACAACTGATACCCATATTATACTACAAGTAAAAAAATCCAAATAGAATATATATATATATAACACTAAAGATGTAAGTCATAATGATATGAGTATATTTGTCGGTTACATCCATGTAATTTAAATTTTTCTACCGTTAACTCTGAAGATATATATATATATATATTATATATATATATATATATATATATACTGAACATTGAGGACTTTGCATGTTAAGTTAATGTGTCCAATCAAATTTCTCATTTCAGTGACTAGTAAATCCAATTTTAATTTCAAAAGTAAATTAATTCTGAAAGTGAGCATTTTCCAATGAAGCGATCGCAACCTCCGATCTATCTAAGATTCGAAACTTATTTTTTTTATAACTTTAAAAAAAAAATTAATACATTTCACGAAACTCAAAACGAATAAGTCACTCTCATCGTTAACAAATTCATCTTTGGCAAACTGTGTGTGTGTGTGTGGGTGTGTGTGTGTGTGTGTGTGTCAGAAGTCGCGCATTATAGGCTAACTTGTAAACCTGAATAAAGCCTATGGTGTGAGAGTTGACACACACACACACAACACACACACACACACACTTGAACATCGAGTATGTTGCATGTAAATTTGCAATATAACTTTCGTTCTTTGAGCTCCAAATTCTCGTGCGAATTATCTGCAATCAACTTTCAATATACTTAACATTTATTACTCTCTCTGCGCGAACGCGAACGCGCGCGCGCACACGCGCACACACACACACACACACACACACACACACACAACAAATGCCCCTAAAAAATCATGAGTACTTGTCTCATGTACATTTGAAAACTACCATGTAATTTTGGAAAAAAGTTCACCGAGAAGCATAAAAAACTACCAATTCGTGATATTCAGTATTTCTTTAGCTATTTTCTTTTTTGGAGACGAAAATGAAATATTAAAAAATTAAAAATTACTAATTAGTAATTTTTTATGCACTTTAGAACCTTTCTAGGCGAACTTATTACCAAATACCATCATCAATAATTTTTAATCACTATATAAAGGATTTTTACTAAAATATATTAAAAAATATTGATTCCATTTTTTTTTTTTTAAATTTACATAATTATTTAGCAAATAAAAACATCTTTGGTTTAACACAAATGAATAGAGAAAAAACAGGACTAGTATACAGACTGTGTATGTAATATACATACATACATACAGGGTGCCCAGAAATAAGTGAATAAGGGTTTCATTTCATAGCTATATTTTAATCCTACACTCATTTATGGAACACCTTGTATTTAAACAAGTATATTGATTACGTTAACCTTTATACACGTTATAAACTATAAAATAAATAAATGCGAGCCGTAATAACAGTTTCAGTGAATTAACACAATTCCAATATTTTTTTTTACACTTTCTCCTAAAAAGACTAATTTTATTTAAAATAATTCATTATTATTGGGATCACAGTAAATTATATATATATATATTTATATATTTATATATATATATATATATATATATATATATACACAGGGCTATTCAAATTGATTCATCTGATTTCAACTGAGAATACTTCCGTACCTATCAACCGTGCGTCAACTGGGCATACACCACATGAAGAGAAATCTCCGAGTTTTACAAGATCACCGCGCGAGGGCTCCAAAGTCACGCCGTGGCCTAGCCTAGCAACAAACAGTCAGTGTGAAAATGGCGTCCGCACAGCAGAAGGCGTTTTGTGTGTTGCAGTTTTCGGCCCCCTAGGTCGCCGGATCTTACACCGTGCGACTTCTTCCTTTGGGGGTACGTTAAGGATACTGTGTACGTGCCACCGTTGCCCACATCTTTGGATGAGCTCCGAACTCGCATTGTTACTGCCGTAGAGTCAGTGACAACGGACATGCTGGAGCGAGTATGGGAGGAATTCGACTATCGTGTCGACGTTGCTCGTGTAACTAGGGGAAGTCACAGAGCATTTACGAGGTGAGAGACAAAATTTGGACAGTTTTTCTTTTGGTTGATGTATCACAAATCACACTGTATTTGTAACATTAAAAAATATTCTCATTTGAAATCAGGTGAATCATTTTGAATAGCCCTGTACTATATAAAGCTGATTAGTAGCCAAGAAGAGGAAAGAGTAGAAGAATAAATATAGGCATTCGAAAAAAAATTTCCATCCTATAGAATTTGAACGAGGCCACTATATAAACAATTGTTGACAACATGTCATTAATCATCATTAATGATCATATATATATAATATATATATATATATATAAATTCCTATGCCAAAAAAAGATAATGTAACCTTATTATTACTCATTTGAATAGACAATAAGCTCAAACTTGAGATTTCTTTCTTATGCCTTAACGTTTAACTCGACTGATATCTCTCTCAAATTACTTTGCATGGAAATAGTTTATTTTTTATATAATAAATTTATAAAAATTTTCGAATATTTAGAGCAACAATTGAGAAAGCCAAAACAAGAGCTCATTCCAATACCTGCGAAAGAAAAAGTTTTTTTATATATACACAAACGCTGATCGAGAATTTTTAATACATTTTTAAGTTCAAATATGAACTGCAAAGCTGTATGAAGTCCCAAACTGCCAAAACATACATACATACATAATATATACATATATGTATGTGGTGTTGCGGTTAGCGTCACTCACTACGAATCCATCGGCCGCGGGATCGAGATCCGGTGACGGCAGCCGGCGCGCAACAAGACCCAAGCTGTTCATCCTTCCACACAAAGAAAGTGGTTGGTAGATAAATGGGTACCCTGGGTGGCCTAATGGTTGAGACGCTGGATTGCTGGTGAGGCGTGGTTCGGATTCCACGTTAAACTGTAGGTGGAGTGAAAAGCTTGACCTCCGTCAGAATATATATATATATTTATATATTATTATATATATATTATATATATATTTATATATTAATATATATATATATATATATATATAACAAAGAACGACGCTTGTATAGGAGATATTCGCGCAAGACGAGAGAGAGAGAACGAAACAAATGAAAAAATGAGGTAACCACCCGGGAATCGAACCCGGGATCTTCCGATTGCCGGTCATATGCGATACCATTACACCATAGGCCTCACTATTCCAAATGCCGTAATTCTTCTACATACGCAGAAACCAATGCCCCAAGGGGGCACCTCCCGCATGCCGTAACATTATATACATTCAATTGCAAAGAACACGCAGTATAAATAACGTAAAGAACGACGCTTGTATAGGAGATATTCCGCGCAAGACGAGAGAGAGAGAGAACGAAACCCATAAGTAATTTCGTTTTTTAAGATAGATTAAGTTTAAACTAGTTATACTCGGTTTAAGCATAAATTTTCCGAAGATTATATCTAAGAGGAGATCTATCATGTTTCGCTACATACTTTACAGACCTTGACCAGTGAAGACACGTGTTTTGCTTTATGTGAACCCTCAAACACGGCGGTATCAGAAGAGCATATCAGGCATATAATGCTTTACGAGTTCAAAAAAGGGAATAGTGCTACTGAAGCAACGCGAAACATTCAGGAAGTTTATGGCAACGATATTCTGCATGCGAGGAGGAATGTCAAAAATGGTTTCAAAAGTTTAGGAATGGTGACTGCTGTTTGACAGATGCAGCACGCTCTGGACGCCCTGCTGAGTTTGATGATGACCTGCTGTTAGCCGCACTTGAAGACTGTTCAACAACTGTCGAAGAATTGGCCCAGAAACTCTATTCATCCCCGTCCACCATTCATCGACATTTGCAACAACTCGGGGAAAGTGCCTAAGTTAGGAAAATGGGTGCCACATGAATTGTCGGTCGACAATCTGAGGGTGCGGGTAAACATTAGCACAGCTCTTCACTCCCGTGAACTCCAAGATCCGTTTTTGCACAGTTTAGTGATTGGTGATGAAAAGTGGATACTGTACCAGAATGTTAAGCGCCGTCGACAGTGGGTTTGTGCCGGAGAACCAGCGACACCACAGCTAAAACCAAATCTTCACCCTCGGAAGGTGTTGCTTAGTGTTTGGTGGGATAAAGGTGGTGTAATACACTTTGAAACCTTACCACACAACCAAACAATCACCGCTCAAGTCTACTGTCAACAACTGGATCGATTGAACACTACACTAAAAGAAGAGAGACCTTCTTTGGTTAATCGGAAAGGAATCGTGTTCCACCACGACAACGCACGTCCTCATACCGCTCGGATCACTTCTACAAAAATTGAGTAGTTTGGGTGGGAAAAACTTCCACATCCTCCAGACCTTGCGCTTTCAGATTATTATCTCTTCAGGAGTCTGCAAAACTATCTTGACGAGAAACCGTATACTTCTTTAGATGACCTGCACACCAGTCTTTGCGCGTTTTTTGCCTCAAAACCCCCTGAATTTTATAAACATTGCATTGAAAAGCTTGTAGGACGTTGGCAGTGTCATTGATTCCGATGGAAAATATACACGATTAAAAAGTTTTGAGTTTTTCTTTGTCCTTCAAATTCCGATCTAAAAAACGACATTACTTATGGGATGACCTGATTATATTATTTATTTATTATATATATATAATCCTAAGCTAACCTAAAACATAACTAAAAACCTTGCTGCAATATCACCCGAGTTATTTGAATTCCGACTTTTTGTATTGAAATGCAAAGGCGAACAAAATTTTAAAATAATTGTATCGAGTAAAAAAAATATTTAAAAGCCCCACCACCCCATCTTAACGAAACTAGTAAACGATTAAAAATTCTGAAAAAAAAAATCCACTGAGATTATCACGGTTTTTTGTTTTTTTTTGTTTTTTTACTTGTGGGAACATTTGAAATCTGTTGCCTACGTAGACTAAAAACAATTGAGGATTTGAAAGCTAACATAAGACTGGCATTGCAACGAATTTCTGCTGAAACAATCAGTAGTGTCGAGAAAGGTCGCCGTTAAGAGTAATGCGAGTGTCTTGAAGTTGAGGATGAACAATTCGAACACTTTCTCTAATAGTATAGTGAATAAAACTGTCAAAGTTGTATTACTCTAAATATTTTCAATATCTCCAAACATATGAGAGATAGAGTTAGAGTTACGAGGAAAAGAAGTACCTCAAAAGACCTTGCGGCCAATGTTCCCTCTAAGGTGTGCGCGTGGCGCGCGCGCACGCGTTGTGAAACCCGCGCACACAGCAAAATAAAACGCGCACAGGCTCAAGCGTATCATGAGTCACGACAGTAAATGAAGTAATTTCAAAAATATACGGTCACACAAGGTCTGACCATTTGCATCAACATACTCTATAGTCGCTCTTTTAAGTATTAACCCTTCCGCCCGACTTCGCCGACGTCCGCGCAATTACGCAATACAGATTTTTTTTTACTCTATGTATTTGTATTTTTTTCTTTATCCATTAACGCATTGAATATAAACCTTCTCTCTCTTATTTTTGCATAAAAACGAATAGTAATTATGTCTCAATTCATAAAAAATAAAATTATTTTTTATTTTATTCCTATTTTGTGAATGGATAAAATCATGTATTAATCTTGATAGTCTATTTTAAATTGATAAATGCTAAAAATTGTTTTGAGAAATGATAACTAAAATAGTCATTTTCAATTAATGTTTTTTTATTTTATTTCTTTATTTTGTTGAATTTTATTTTACTATTTTTTATTTTATTCATATTTTTAGAATGGATAAAATGTTTTCTTTTTTAAGAATATATATTGTATTTTACGCCTCATAAGACGCTACTTTTTTCCTGAAAAAAGTCTCCAAAAATCCCTTGAGGGCTCATATGTTATTGTTTTGTTTAGTGTTTTTTAATAAAGTTATGGAATATATTTCTTGTCAGGCTGATAAATTTTCGAAATATTTTTTTTCCTAAATATTCTTACACTTGTTAGCGTCTTATGAGGCGCTAAAATACGGTAATATTGTAGAGTTTTTTAATATCCATTTAATAGTACCGTAATGATCAAGCTATCACCTTATGGAAATAATATTATTAAGTATTTAATTTATATATACATTTAATTTTGAAGATAATAGCGATCGGAAAAGTTAGCACAATTTTTCACCATGAATCTAAGTGTATACACAACAAACATTTCTTGCGCACACGGACTAAATCAGAGGGAACATTGCTTGCGGCCCATACCGAGAAGGTACCAATGGCAACGGATGCCAGGGAAAAATATTCCTACATCCTCAAATAGTTGCAAGATTCGGTCTAACCTTTTCTTGAACAGATAGATCCACAGAAGAACTGTTAACAACTTCTGAAGGTAGCCTGTTCCACGTGTCACAGATGTTATAGGTAAAAATCCACACACACACACACACACACTAAACCGTTTCAAATCCAACTTCCAACCATTGTTAAGAATTGGATCATCATTTAAACTAAACATGCTTCTAAATCAAAACATCGTTGAACCCGCGTAAGAGCTTGAAAACTTCGATATGAGTTGACTGCGCAGGCTCGGAGTTTCCAGCGAAAACAAATTCAGGTCGCGTAAGCGTCGATGTAGCCCATATGTCTAACGAAAGGGATTAACTTTGTGGCCTTCGCCTAGACTCGCTCCACCTCTAATTAATTATCTTTCTGAGAGTGGGCGACCAGAACTAGGGAATTGTACAGAGCGCGCGTAATCTCCTTGTTCCGAAATTGAAATTGCCTCTAATATAACCCAACAGCTTCTGACTTTTCCACCTCTACGCACTGTTTGGAACTTAAGGTCGCTGCTAATTAGCACAGCCAAGTCCTTTTCCAAATCAGTGGCCTCAATATTCTCACCAACATGTAGTAGTCCGACTTGGGATTGGCGTAGCCAATGCATCACCTTGCATTTACCAAAGTTAAACGGCATTGGCATTTCGGACCACTCCCCTATCTACGTAGGACGCACGCAGTTGCTCGATCGCTTCAGGCGTCCCAACATTGGCCCCAAGCTTGGTGTCAGTCCGGATCGCCAAATTCGCTGATGACGATGCCACCGTCGATATCATTTATGCAAATGATAAACAACAGTGCCCCAAAACGGAACCCTGAGGAACCTCGCGTCACCGAGGCCCAACCCGAGCTAGCCCCTTTAATTACAATCCTCTGCGCCTATTCTTCAGCCAGTTTCCAATCCAGCTACCTACTTCCAACCGATACCCAGCGCGCACTTTAGCCATTAAGCCGGCGATGAGGTACTGATCAAAGACTTTCTCAAAGTAGAGAAAGTATATCAATCGCCCCTACTCTTATCATACTCACTCCACATGACGTGGAAAAACTCGAGCAGGTTGGTGAGACACGACATATGCCGTCTAAACCATGTTGGGAGTCCCCAAGCAGCTTGTAGGAATCCAAATGGTCAACGATCCTATCCGCTGTTAACCCCTCTAATAATTACCTACAACCGAAGTGAGACTAATGGGGCGATAGTTCCTTGGACTTTCGTGATCCCCTTTCTTAAAGATAGGGGTCACATTGGCTTCCCTCCAGTCACCAGGCACCTGGTCAGTCTCCAACGATTTGTTGAAGGACTAACCCAGGTGGGGAGCCACCTGGTCGCACCTTCCCGCAAGACTAGGGAGGAACCTTAAACGCATTCAGTTTTCTATTCTATCGGCAACAGAGGGGTCGACGCAGGTCGATCCTGAACCGTCGTTCAAACTCAACAAAAGTAACAAACTGTCGCAGTAACACCGAACACTATCCAGGCCAGCACCTTCGTACTGACGCCTGGCTCGGGATGACGCGGGTGTCCTCCCTGGTGAAACACTCCCGCAAAAAGTACTCATTCAGCACATTAGCGATGTCCGCGTCGGAGGTCCGCAGCGCGCGCTGGGGTCATTTAACGGGCCTATCATGCTTCTAATGGGCTTTCTACTATTAACATAACTGAAGAACTCCTTAGGGTTCCCCTTGCAGAGGCTTGCCACCTGAAGTTCTCGTACGTTTGGCTAGCCTAACCTTCCCCTTCACTTCGCTGCACAGGCGGACATACGCCTCCGTGTCTCATGGGAACGATTGTGCTTCGCCCTCCTATACGCAGCTTTCCTATTTTAGATGGCCGAAGCGATGTCACGATGAACCATTTAGGCGCGTTGAAGCAGGGGGTGACTGGTTTTGAGGGTTATGGCAGCAGGACTGCCCCACCATAAACTGGTCCCAGAATGCACCCACATCCCTGAACATCGCCGCCCAACCTCGACCCCATCTCACCTACGCTATCCCGAAGGTCAACAAAGTCCGCCCGCGTAGATCGAGCTAACTGACTCTCGAGTTACTACGCTTCACCCGAGGGACGCAGAACACACAACCTAATCAGACCGTGATCACTCCCCCGCACAACAATTTGTGCACGGTGAGGCCAGTGACGAGGCTGTCTTCGGTCGTGAATACTAAGTCTAGAGTGCTTTCGCCTCGTGTAGGCCCACTGGACCACTGAGTCAGGAAGTTCTCATCAGCAAAGTCAACTAGCCTCCTCCCTTCGGCATCAGCAGTCCTGTCTTCCCAGTTTATGCCGCGACAGTTGAAGTCTCCTAAAACTACACACACCCTGTCCCCTAGCAGGCTACGGAGTTCGATGTATAGGGCTTATCCTCCTCGAGAAGATGCGGAGTTCTGTACAGGAGGCTAAAGCGGTTGGAGGTCCTGACAGCGGACACCGGGGTCTCAGGTTTCGGCTTCGGAGCCTTCTTGCCCGGTACCTTTCGATACCCGTCGACTCAGCCGCACTTACAGCACCCGACCCACTCCGACCGACAGCTACATCCTTCGGTTTCTTTGGGCCATCAGTAGGCCCCTTCCCACCGTTTTTATCGGCCCCTTCTTTGCGCCCTCCCTTCCCTCCACCTTGCATCGCGGTTCCGTGCATTCCACGTGGGTCGCTGGCGATTCCTGACACTGATTTTGCACCCCGGCCCCCAGTCACACCTCTACCCTTTCTCCGCGGTCTCGAGCTCAGTCCAGTCCGCCGCTGGACCGCCTTTTCAGGGCGGCTATCCTATCAATAAGCTCCGGGGTGGAGGGCGCAGCTGCGTCAGTGACCGCCGCGCCTCCAACAGCCGATCTGGACGACTCGAGCCGCCGGACCTTATCCTCTAGCTTCTCGTACAACTACACGAGTTCGCAGAAGTGGCACATGCTGGAGTGGTTGATCTCGAAGCAAGCTTCTTTGAAGTTCGTCACCCACTGGTTAACTCCACACCTCGCGCACTCAGCCTTGTTCCTGCGGTCCAGTCATTGTAACTTTTTTTTTTTTCTAACTCCTAATACACTGAATAAGAAAAAGCGTTCTAGCAATGAAAACTATCAAAACGTTGACCAGTACATAAAAAGAGAGGGGGAGGGATTCTTCCCGCGCAAGCCACATCCGCCTATCTGCAAGTGACGTTCATCCCTTCCGGAAGACCACCTCTCGCTGCTGCCGCCGCACCGACCAAGGGTCTTCACAGGGCCGGACAGTCCCAAATGCGTCGCAGCTACCAACTGACAAACGCTCGCGACGGCGTCGTCACGGATTTCCGGCCAGGAGCGACAACGAAATGCAGCTCCTTACTAAGTTTTACTAGTCATTCACAAACGGCCAGACTCTTAGAATCCAGTGTTCAAGGGATATCCCACCAGACCCAGCAGCTACGCCTGAGACTTTCAGCTGACCTGGTAGCCAGCTGGGCAGTAAAGCCAAGCACCATCAATTGGTCGCCAAAGAACGGTCGCAGGGGGCTGGTCAGGCCATTACGCGTTACGAATGAGCTTAACGGGGCACTAGTCACACTCCATTCATCGCGCCCCTACGCCTGGGACCCCTCCATCCCAGTCTCTCACGACCTACGAGCGTTAAATAGTGTTATTTATAGATATTCCAAAGCCTCTCTTCCCACGCATGAGGTAGCAGTAGGGTCCTCATAGTAAAAGTAGAGAAAAAGAATACTAAATTTTTTTTTTTTTTTTTGCAGTCAGAGGAGAGCATCCTTTACCTAAGTTAAAAGGACAGAGTAGGGATGGGATGGGATGGGATGGGATGGGATGGGGTTCTAGTAACGCACGGGACAGGATTGTACAACAGACTTCACCCGCCCTCCCGAGAGAGAGAACCTAAAGGAACTGGCAGCCAATTTCTCTAGAATCCCACGACTCGAGAGCGGAGGGCTGTCACACCAAGTATAGAGTTTACAACACTCAGAAGAAACGTGCATAACCTTTATACCCCCTGCGGAGTTTATTGAATGAGAGAGAGAGAGAGAGAGAGAGAGAGAGAGAGATAGAGAGAGAGAGAGAGAGAGAGAGAGTTACAAGGAGTTACAAGGAAAAGAAGTACCTCAAAAGGCCTTGCGGCCCATACCGAGGAGGTACCAATGGCAACGGGTGCCAGGGAAAATTTTGTCTTTCAACTATCCTAGCAGTAGTAGAAAACTGGATAGAAAAGTAGAAGGCTCTCTCCCACCCTCCGCTCCCTCCCTGCCAGAGGCAGGCACGGAAAAAGGTTGAAGAAAATACCTTGACCCTGGAAAAGTAGCCAAGGAAATTTTACAGGAAAGTGGAGAATATATAAATAGCTCTATATTTAGCTTGCTCACAGAGACACCGAGCAAGCGAACTCCTGCAGAGTTTTCTGAGGTTTTAATCTTAAACTATGAGTGTTTTCAGTACTTTGTCTAGCCTATTTTTAAACAGATTTACACTGACTGGAAACAACCTCTGAGGGAAGTTGGTTCCAGATATTAACTATTTTATAGGAAAAGAAATTTCCGCAGACTGAGGTCCTAAATGTCTTTACACACTCAAATAGTGTGCAAGATTTCGTCTACCCTTTTCTTGAACTGATCCACAGAGGAACTGTTCACAACTTCCGAAGGTAACCTGTTCCATGTGTCACAGATCTTATACGTAACGTAATTCCCACACACACTAGTCCTAAACCGTTTCAAATCCAACTTCCAACCATTGTTGCGAGTTGGGTTATCATTTAAACTAAACATACTTCTAAAATCGACATCGTTGAACCCTCGGAAGAGCTTGAAAACCTCGATCAGTTGACCGCGCAGCCTCCGAGTTTCAAGCGAAAACAAGTTCAGGGCGCGTAACCGTCGATTGTAGCCCATATGCCTAACAGAAGGGATTAACTTTGTGGCCCTCGCCTGCACTCGCTCCAGCCTCTCAATATCTTTCCTGAGGGTGGGCGACCAGAACTGCACAGCATACTCGAGGTGCGGCCGAACCAGGGAATTGTACAGAGAGAGCACAATCTCCTTGTTCCGAAACTGAAATTGCCTCCTGATATAACCCAATAGTTTCTGGGCTTTCTTTTCCACCTCTACGCACTGTTTCGTAAACTTAAGGTCGCTGCTAATTAGCACACCCAAGTCCTTTTCTAAATCAATCACCTCGATATTACTGCCCAACATCGAGTAGTCCGACTTGGGATTAGCGTAGCCAATGTGCATCACTTTGCATTTACCCAAGTTAAACGGCATTTGCCATTTTTCGGACCACTCTCCTATCCTACCTAGGTCCGCACGCAGTTCCTCGATCGCTTCGGGCGTCCCAACATTGGCCCCAAGCTTGGTGTCATCAGCGAATTTGGCGATCCGACTGACGATGCCACCGTCGATATCATTTATGTAAATGGTAAACAACAGTGGCCCCAAAACGGAACCCTGAGGAACCCCACTAGTGACCGAGGCCCAACCCGAACTAGCCCTTTAATTACCACCCTCTGCCGCCTATTCCTCAGCCAGTTTTCAATCCACCTACCTATTTCCCCACCGATACCCAGCGCGCGCACTTTCGCCATTAGCCGGCGGTGAGGTACTTTATCAAAGGCTTTCTGAAAGTCGAGATAAAGTATATCAATCGCCCTACTCTTATCGTACTCACTCAACATGACGTGGAAAAACTCGAGCAAGTTGGTGAGACACGACCTATGCCGTCTAAACCCATGTTGGGAGTCCCCAAGCAGCTTGTAGGAATCCAAATGGTCAACGATTCTATCAGCTATTATCCTTTCTAATAATTTACCTACAACTGAAGTGAGACTAATAGGACGATAGTTCCCTGGACTTTCGTGATCCCCTTTCTTAAAGATAGGGGTCACGTTGGCCTCCCTCCAGTCACCAGGCACCTGGCCCATCTCCAACGATTTGTTGAAGACTGTAGCCAGGTGGGGAGCCACCTGGTCGCGCACTTCTCGCAAAACACTGGGGAGAAACTGGTCTGGCCCAGGAGCCTTAAACGCGCTCAGTTTGTATATTCTATGAGCAACGACTGTCGCGGTACATCTAACACTATCCAGGCCAGCACCTTCGTGCCTCACAGCTGGCTCGGGGATGACGCGGGTATCCTCCCTGGTGAACACTCCCGCAAAGTACTCATTAAGCACATTAGCGATGTCCGCGTCGGAGGTCAGCAGAACGCCGCTTCCGTCCTTTAAAGGACCTATCATGCTTCTAATGGGCTTTCTACTATTAACATAACTGAAGAACTCCTTAGGGTTCCCCTTGCAGAGGCTTGCCACCCGTAGTTCTTCGTTACGTTTCGCTAGCCTAACCTTCGCCTTCACTTCCCTACACAGGCGGACATACGCTTCAGTGTTCTCGTGGGAACAATTGGCCTTCGCCCTCCTATACGCTACTTTCCTATTTCGGATAGCCGAAGCGATGCCACGATTGAACCACTTAGGCTGCGTTGAGGCAGGGGTGACCGGTTTTGAGGGTATGGCAGCAGACTGCAGCACCATAAACTCATCCCGGAATGCACTCCACACTCCCTCAACATCACCGCCAACCTCTAACCCCATCTCTCCTACGCTATCCCTGAGGCTAACAAAGTTCACCCGCCGGAGATCGAGCTTACTGCCTCTCGAGTTACTACGCTTCACCCGAGGGACGCACACACGGAACCTAATAAGACTGTGATCACTCCCGCCCAACGATTCGTCAACGGTGAGGCCAGTGACGAGGTTGTCTTCGGTCGTGAACACTAAGTCCAGAACGCTTTCGCCTCGTGTAGGCTCGTTGACCCACTGAGTGAGGAAGTTCTCATCAGCAAAGTCAACTAGCCTCCTCCCTTCAGCATCGGCAGTCCTGTTTTCCCACTTTATGCCGCGACAGTTGAAGTCTCCTAAAACTACACACACCCTATCCCCTAGCAGGCTACTGAGTTCGGTGTACAGGGCTGTATCCTCCTCGAGGAGGAGATGCGGAGGTCTGTACACCAAGATTAACCTATAGTTCGTCCCTCCCACGTTCAGATCGACGCCAAGCAGCTCCCGTTCCGACCGGAACTGGCAGTCAACCGGACTCAACGTGTCCTCACGTATATTAGTACTCCACCCCCTCCCCACGGGTGCGGTCTTTGCGAAACATTCTATACCCGGGAATTTCGAACTCCCCAACGTAGTCCCTACGATCAATATGAATCCAGGACTCGGTGATAGCAACGATATCCTGGTATTCTGATGCTAAGAGCGCCCGTAGCTCGCGAAACTTGTTCCTAATTGACCTAGCATTAAAAAGCATTGCACGGAGGGAGCCTTCCCTATTCTGACCGCCCCCTAGCACGACCCGTTTCCCGAACAGCCAGGGCTGTCGGGAGTTGAAGAGCCCCTCACTAACGAGGGGGCAACTTCCGCAGGAGACTGAGCCCCCTCCAACGTAGGAGGAGGGTCACCCACCTGTACTTCGACGCACCCTTCAGTCGAAGGTATTTCCGCCACCGGCTCATCCTCATCTCTCCCCGGACTCGACCTCACCATTCTGTATAGATGCCGGTCGAGCAGCGCGCCTAGCACACCTTTACCCTTGTTATTGAGGTGGACACCATCCCTCTGGTAAAGTTCCCATCTACCCGAAAATGCATCGAAGGGGTCAATAAACTTCACGCCCAGCGGAACGCACAAGTCTTGTACCCTCTCGTTGATGCCAATGACCTTACTGAGCGCGTGGTCACTGACATTCATTCGCGGTAAAATACCCATTAACATTCCCCTGTCTGTCTTCAGTTTTAGATCATCCGCAAGAGACATGATCTCGGTGATGATCCCTTCAGTAAGACCTACCCCACCGCCTTTGAGGAACAGGTCATTTGCCACCAGCGTGGACAACGATCGCAGTCCTCCGACTAGCCACGCGCACCTTCTCTACCTCCTTCCTTAAGTGCGCCGTTCCCCGCCCAGGTAAGCACCTTACCTTCCTCCCATCCCGGTTTGCTGAAGCAAAGTACTTCTCCTGGCCCCTGATCTGCGAGTCCCCAATCAAAACGGTGTCTTCCTCCTTCGAGCACAAGAGACTAAAGCGGTTAGAGGTCTTGACAGGGGCAACTGGGGTCTCAGGCTTCGGCTTCGCAGCCTTCTTGCCCGAGACCTTTCGAAACCCGTCGCCACCCATACACGCAGTTACACCACCCGACCCACCCCGACAGGTAGCTACATCCTTCGGTTTCTTTGGGCCATCAGCAGGCCCCTTCCCACCCTTTTTCTTCATTGGCCCCTGCCCACCCTTCTCTATCAGCCCCTTCTTTGAGCCCTCCCTTTGTTCTAGATACTTAATCTTACAGTTTGAATCTGCTGGTGTGTTTTTAATTTGATCTTGTCCACTGGGTTGGATTTCTAGTGCTACGACCCTAGCTTCAAGCTTTTTTACTAATTCCTTTAGCTCTTTAACTTCCTTTTCGTGGTTGTCTCGAAGTTTACAAAACAAACATACACTAAGGGATGTGATATCGCTGATACTACCCTCTGGGAAGTCTACGCACCAATGATTAACTTTACATTTAAAGCATTCTGCTTTCAATTTAGCTGGCCCTGCCATATTTTCTCTTTTTTTTTGTTTTTTCTGAATACTCTGAATAAGATAAAGCGTTCTAGCAATGAAAACTATCCAAAAACGTTATGACCAGTATATAAAAAGGGGGGGGGGGGTGAATTCATCCCGCGCGTAGCCGCATCCGCCTTTTTGCAAGTGAGAGAGAGAGAAAGAGAGAAAGAGAAAGAGAAAGAGAGAGAAATTAGAATAACAGGCGTATTCCCAGGTTTCCAGTTTTCGCGCAGTAACCAATCAGCATGCTGTATTCCGTGGGTGTGACGCGCCCCCCACACGGGCTTGAGACCAAAACCATTAAACTCGGTTCAGTCGTCAACGAGTAATAACGTAAAGTCTCAACTTGATTTTCGGGCATACGCCCTTTCTATTCTATACGCCTCAATTAAAATTTTATATATATATATATATTTTTTTTTTTTTTTTAGTTCAGGAAGAACCGATTCGCCTCTATTTAAAGGGCATATCTCAGCGGAAAAACAAAGAAAAAGTGAGAGGAAAGACAGAGGAAAAAGAAAGGGTGGAGGGGACAGTCGAAGTGGAAAAAGACCAAGGATGACAAGGACTGCAGGGTCGAGCCCCATCATCCTTGGGTGCTAGGGCCGGGAGGGCGCACGTGAAACCTCCAGGAACAAGCACGTACAAACGAGCACAAAGAGCACTCAAGAGCACGAGCTTAGAACCCCCTTGCGGGGAATATATATATATATATATATATATATATATATATATACACAGGGTGGGCCGTAAGTTTCCATACATAGGAAAAATTAAACGTTTGTTTTTATGTTTCAGATACCCTAAGAATATGCGTTTGACGAAAGAGCAACGAATTGAAATCATACTGATGGCTGGGTCGGGAAGCAGTCGCATGGTTGCAATGAACTTTAACAGACAACATGGAACGAACATCACACACGACACTGTGGCAAAACTTATTAACAAGTTTCAGAAAACTGGAAATGTTGCAGATCAACCGCGAAGTGGTCCAAGACGTACAGCCACCAATGAAGAGACAACAGCTACGATACTTACAGCGCTTACACGGAGTCCCAGAAAAAGTACACGACGGTTGTCTGCAGAAAGTGGTGTCAGCAGATCGAGTATCAGGCGCATTTTGAAAGCAAACAAATGGCATCCATACAAATTGCATATGGCACAGCATTTGAGTGAAGACGACTCGGATAGACGGATGGAATTCTGTGAATGGGCATTAACCAAAGTGAACGAGGATGCAAACTTTTCAACTAAGATCTTGTTTACTGATGAAGCAAATTTTTACGTCAATGGAGAGGTTAATCGGCAAAACATACGTTATTGGAGTAATGCTAACCCTAACTGGCTGAGTCCGACGAAGATGCAAGGTGCCGGTAAAGTGATGGTGTGGGCGGGATATGGGGTGACAGAATTATTGGACCAATTTTTGTCAGTGGAAATCTTAATGCCGAAAGGTATCTTAACATGTTGCAAGAAGAGATTTTCCCATCCCTGCTAAACGAGGAAGGTAACTTCCCAGTTTACTTCCAGCAAGATGGAGCTCCACCTCATTATGGTCTACACGTGCGTCGGTATTTGGATCAGCAGTTTCCGGATGCTTGGATTGGTCGGCGTGGTCCTGTGGAGTGGCCTCCCAGATCCCCAGATCTCACCCCCCTTGATTTCTATCTTTGGGGGCACTTGAAGGCCATGGTGTATCAGGAAAAGATACGAGACATAAATCATCTAAAGGAACGTATCACCAACGCCATTACAAGCATAACGTCAACTGTGCTAATGCGTGTTCATCAACAGTGGGGAACACGTATTGAAATGTGTTTTCAAAACAATGGCAACCATGTAGAGCATATTATATAAATAAAAATGGGTCCATAAAAAAAATGTTTATTTTTCCTATGTATGGAAACTTACGGCCCACCCTGTATATATATATATATATATATATATATATATATATACACACACACACAAATTTGTTTACGTTTGTAATTCATACCATGAAATTAATATTAAAAACTTTTAATAGAGAATGCGTATATTATCCTGCGCAATATTAAATAGGGAGGACATTAATGTGCAGGTAAAGGCCGCTTTTAATGACCGGGCTCAAAGGCAAGAGGAATTAGCGAGATGGGGCTAATTGCGAGCCAAACAGTCGTGACGAGGAGCTATCAGTCACCGCTTTGCGAAGAGTAGCAGCGTGGAAGTTCAGTTCCGCCCAACACCAAAATGCACCCCTTTCAAAATACCCCATCTTCCTCGCCCACGTGAAAAGATTTCGTTCGAACCGCAATAACGCCTAAATTACGAGTTGAACACGAAACCATTTAACTGCTCCGTCTGACAATAATCATCATAATGATGATATTAATATTAACTTCTTAATCACCACCTCGAAAAGGAAGTTGATACCGTTGATAAGAGCGAACATTTCAGGCTCAGCCATTCACTACTACTACTAACACCGTACGGGAAGAACGCTAAAACGTTCGAGCTAAATAAACAACACGAAACGAAGGTAGTGGAAGACGCCATTGATCTATAATCCAACGGCAATAGAGAGCCGTAAGGAGATCCTCTCGCGTACGTGGAGGATCCTAATCTCGAGATCGGCGATTAAATAAGGATTCGTGTCAGCTAGTCCTTAATGCTTGTCACGAAAGGACAGACGAATCTTGACTCTCTCTTTTAAAGAGAGCCATTAATAGCTCCCGCGTACACGCGAATGTACGTGTCAATAAAAAAAAAATGATGTTCATGTACGCATCGTTCGTGCGTACGTAGGCTCATATGCCATTAACTTAACATGGTAATTGGTTTATTATTGGAATGAACGACGGTTTATTGAAGCATTTGTAATTCGAGTTTCACATGACGCGACCTTCTTAAACTGTGTGTGTGTGTGTGTGATGAAACTAGGTAAAAACGAGGGACTAAATTTATGATTTATAGACTTACTATATCTCACCAAAGTTGACGTATCCTTTCCGCCAATTCTATAATAGTCTTATGCGTCCCCACACCTCCCTGTCGGTCCCATCATCTTACGAGAACCAACCAACCAACCAAGCGGAACTACATAACTGATGCGTCTCAGTGTATATTCACAACGATATTGCTTCTCAGTAGTATTGAAACTACTCCCCTTTCACCAGCCACCACAAGGAGGGGATGCAAAGTAATCACAGGAAAGGAATTACAATAGCGAATTTTTTTTTTTTTTTTTTTTTAGTAGTTGAGAAGTTTGCGCGTTTACATGCAAACTTAAGCAAAAATTAAAGCTGCTTTCAAAAACTTAATCATCAATAACGGGTAATAATCGTGTTTTGGGTTGTTTTAACTCCTCTGTAAAACCCATAACACGCAATGGAGGAGACCCACAGTTTTACGCGAGATCCGAAGCAATACTCCACCGAGGAAGAACCATAACAGCCGATATTTAGGCTATACTCTGGACGGGTCATAACGTTTAAATACGTTGATTCATGATAAAGCAAACTTGAAGAAAGAAATTTAAGATTCGTCAAAAGTAGCGGCAGCGAACAAAAAACGCTGGACTGAAGAATTAAGGCCCTCCTAGGAAGTGGCTAAAAGTGGCTAAGCAAAAAAAAAAAAAATTACCAAATTTGAAAGTGACGTAACTCCTAAAGATATTTCGACGAAATCTCTTCAAAAGTTCAAAAGCACTTCATCTTTCAACTGCGTTTTCTGGCATTTTTCATTTTTGTCGCTTAGCCATTTCTTCGTAGGAGGGCCTCAATTAGTCGAATACAAAATGTTTAATATAAAATGATTTGTCACTTAATTACTAACAAATTTCTAAAGTTAACCATTTACAGAGGACAGACGGAAGGAAATGCCAGTTACGTGAAAGTATCAAGTTCCTGTCTCTCACTACTTGAAACGCTTTCCTGCATCAAAAGGGATGAAAAAATTTTCACAACTACACGATCAACCCTCAAAAATTTCATCCATGCCAGATATGGCGAGCAAAACTCAATTTCTCGGGGAGGGAGAAATGGTATAACGTCGTTGTCTCCACAAAACAAATAATTCCTTTAAGAATCCCCCGCTCCCCCCACACGCAAATAAAAGCTTCAATGAAGCTGTTTTCAAGAGTAAATTCTTCCAAACTGATGAAAAATCAATAAAAGCTTCAATGAAGCTGTTTTCAAGAGTAAATTCTTCCAAACTGATGAAAAATCAATAAAAGCTTCAATGAAGCTGTTTTCAAGAGTAAATTCTTCCAAACTGATGAAAAATCATCTCTTCGCCGCCTTAAATTTAAACAAATACTTTAAAAAGAAGTATACTTAAGGGAAAATTGACAATGGTCGTGGATCGGTTCAAATGTCGGCCATTTGACAAACTCCCAACAAAATAATATTACAATGAAGGAAATGTTTCGCATGAATATTTCCTTCACTGTAACATCACCCTCCCCTGACCTCCAGTCAAATGCGCGACATTAGGACCGATGCGCGACCATTGGCAACTTGACCCTAAAAATAAATTGCTTTTGAAAAGACTTCGAGTGTTGGTTATAGAGTGAACAAAGAAGGTTTTATACTTTTTGGAACAATGTATGGTAAAATAATTCTTAGACAACGTTCTCTTTCGGGTCTTTTTTTTTCACTTTTACACGTGGAAAGTTATGGCGGCGAAATCCGAGAGCTGTGGCGCTGGTTCGCTCCCGGCCGCTGGCGTGGGTGGAGTAGAGTTGACCGTTTGCTCCGTTTTCTGCTCTGGCTCGGGTAACATTTGGGGGGCCCTCATCACCCCATACGTAGTTGGGAAAATAAGCCGCTTCGATGTTGCCTTATTTTTAAGTGTTCCGGTATTAAAAAAGGAACTATTATCGTGTGTGTGGCGTATGATGAACCAATATTTAAATATGGTGCCAATATGGTGCGAATCATTATCTTGGTTGTACGCTTTCTTTAAGAAAAACTCTTTTTTCAATTTCGCCAATTTTACTGTGGGATTATTGCTCGTCATAGTGATGATGTGTGGAAGAAAATTAACGTTAAATTTAAGAACTATGGCATCCAGATTTCGAGGATGATATACACCAGTAGTGGGCAACTGGTGGCCCGCGGACGACCATTGTCTGGCCCGCAGGACTAGCTCACCTACGATCGCGTATATACTGCATATACATCGAAAAAAAAACTTACGTACATTAAATTAGATTTTAGAAAATCCGACATGTTATCTATATTGCCTGATAATGAAGAGACTTCAAAAGAGCGCTTATACTCTACCATCTCGGTGTAAGGCGTCTTCAACACCCGAAAAATACTGTACCGAATAAGGGCCTGTACCTAATAAGGAGCGTTTTTTTATTAACATACCTACTAATAAAGTACGTAAGTACTTCTCACAAGAGAGTTGCACTTCCCACTTAGCCTATCGCCACTCGCCTCACCACGATACGGCCCGCGTTCGAATCTAGTTTGACCATTGGTTTAAACTAAAGTATCTCCTGACAAAATTAAGTCTCTCTCTCTATTTAGGGCACAGACAGTGCAGGAAGCATACTAAGTTCGTGACACCTAACCGAAATCGGACCAAGGGTTTCTTTGTCTCACCGAACAAGAATCGAAATAATTTATCCTCCGTCACTACAACAAAAGGGATCCTTGACAGAGGGAACACAGAGACCGGAAGAAATCCATTAATCCATAAAACCACAAACACGGACTGCTCGAACCCAGGACCTTCATATTAATAGCCCCCAGATATCGGGCTTATTTACTTTATTATTAGTGAAGAAGGAGCACGTTGTTTAGATTAGCGAGGTTAAGCGACGTTGGGTCTGTTCACTAGTTGGATGGGGGACCGTCCTCTGCGTCTAGATGTAGCGACCCTCAAGTGGTTTGAATCCCACGTAAAGCTGTAATAGGTCCTTTCGTTCACGTGACTTTTGCTATTACAGACGTTAAGCAGTTATATTATTGAAAAGCGAAACAAGAAATACTTTAACAAAAAGGCTTTCAAATGTATTTGGGATTATAAAACGCATGGAAATCATTCAATTTATTGTCTCAGTACCTCAACTAGTAGACGTTCTGAAGCAAATTCAAACAAAAGTTTACATCATGAAGAAAATCCGAGGCGGCGGCTCGGTGAGGAAAAACGAGGAGAAAATCCGCGGCGGCGGCGGCGGCGGCGGCTCGGTGAGGAAAAACGAGGAGAAAATCCGCGGCGGCGGCGGCGGCGGCGGCTCGGTGAGGAAAAACGAGGAGAAAATCCGCGGCGGCGGCGGCGGCGGCTCGGTGAGGAAAAACGAGGAGAAAATGGCTCGGTGAGGAAAAAGGAAAGAAAATCCGAGGCGGCGGCTCGGTGAGGAAAAAGGAAAGAAAATCCGAGGCGGCGGCTCGGTGAGGAAAAAGGAAAGAAAATCCGGCGGCGGCTCGGTGAGGAGAAAAGCAGACAAGATTCAGTGAGAAAAGCAGACAAGATTCAGTGAGAAAAGCAGACAAGATTCAGTGAGAAAAGCAGACAAGATTCAGTGAGAAAAGCAGACAAGATTCAGTGAGAAAAGCAGACAAGATTCAGTGAGAAAAGCAGACAAGATTCAGTGAGAAAAGCAGACAAGATTCAGTGAGAAAAGCAGACAAGATTCAGTGAGAAAAGCAGACAAGATTCAGTGAGAAAAGCAGACAAGATTCAGTGAGAAAAGCAGACAAGATTCAGTGAGAAAAGCAGACAAGATTCAGTGAGAAAAGCAGACAAGATTCAGTGAGAAAAGCAGACAAGATTCAGTGAGAAAAAGAAAAGCAGACAAGATTCAGTGAGAAAGAAGAAAAGCAGACAAGATTCAGTGAGAAAGAAGAAAAGCAGACAAGATTCAGTGAGAAAGAAGAAAAGCAGACAAGATTCAGTGAGAAAGAAGAAAAGCAGACAAGATTCAGTGAGAAAGAAGAAAAGCAGACAAGATTCAGTGAGAAAGAAGAAAAGCAGACAAGATTCAGTGAGAAAGAAGAAAAGCAGACAAGATTCAGTGAGAAAGAAGAAAGCAGAAGATTCAACGAGAAAATTTTCGCGAACGAAACCCAGCAAAAGGCGATCTAATATTGATCAAGTAATTCTCATAGCTTATGTACCCCCGCCCCCCCCTTTTTTTTTGGTCTCGATACAGCGAAAATAATGCGAGATTAATTAATTAATGATTGGGGTTGTTTAACCTCCTTCGCAACATCTAAGGGGACCTACGAAAGCTTTAGGCGTGATCCGAACGTAACCTAAAATAATGCGAGATATTACGGATTACTTCTACACCTCTAATCTCATCTATTCTGCTAGGGTAAATTTTTTTTATAATAAGGATTCGACATCTAATCTCGTTTCTGAATCAATATCTGGTTAACGATTTTGTTAAGGGAGTTTGGCGCGAACGACAAGCTCAAAATCGCCCTTTGGCACAATTTTGCTATAGCATGCGCTTTAACATGGCCTAAAACTCTTTACACGGTAAATGGGAAATCAATGCCTCCCTAATTTATCATGTACAGTCGGATCAAAAAATCTTGCCGTGAAATTCAATGTTTCATACCGATAAATATTGGTAAGAAAGTTTCACGACACGACTTTTTAAACAACCGTACGTTTACTACAATTCCGTATAATACGCTCGAACCTGAAGAGTAACAACAGTTCCCCTCAAATCAACGAAGTTAAGAGACGCCGAGTCTGGGTGGTAGTTGTATGGGAGACCGACCGACCGACCTCCGCATCCAGATTATGTAGCGACCCGTGGTCCGAATCACGCGTATATTAGTAGGTTCCCTCCGTCATATGACCGTAGATGTTGCGGAGGAGGTTAAACAACCCCGAACAAACTGTTCCCGTGACTCGGTTAATTGGAAATTAAAAAGTCTCCGGTTCGACTCCCCCAATCGTCGCGATCACAGTTTGACCGGCTACTCCCAGTGATTGCCAGCGCTAAGGCGAGTTTCAGATTTCCACGCCCAGTCCCCTCCGTGTTGAAAAGTACAGGTTCCGGATGTCCCCTTAGATTCAAATATCCGAGTGAAAGGGGCGTCAGGGAACCGTGTATCGAAAAGCAGAACCGGAACCAAATTTAGGCTAAAACGGAATACACAATGCTTATCTATACAATTAAATACACGCGCTTTACCACCCTCTTGAATATATTATTACGCACGTACGCGTCAGTATATTACACATGTACGAAACTGCGTAGACTCGTAGAGAAATACAAGCAGACAATAGTATTAACCTAATTTCAATTCAATCCCAAGTTGCAAATTTGCAATAAAGATAAGGAAGCGGATGAGATAAGCGGTCATTTGGGCTAAGCTTACGTCAGCCGAATATTTAACGTGAATATTGGTGTACGCGTTAAAATAATTAATGGTATTTTAACCCATAAATTATCATCAATAATAAATTTGTCTCTACGACTGCTGTCATCATCATCATCATTTACGTCTATATTGGCCCTTAATCATCATTACATACAAAAAAGAAGAAGAAAGACTCAAAGTCGTCGTCTTATAGATTGTCGTCTTATAATTTTCTGAAGGCGCGGTCATTACTTCCGAACGCAAACTAACGAGTGCGATGGCACATACTGGCATTAGCGCTCAGGCTAAACTAATATAGTGGCCCAATGCGCTAATTCCTGGATTGTTATTACTAGCACCACCGAGAGTCAAACTCACGCCGACCTCTGTCTTCACTTCGTTTTTATGGGGAACGTGGTCATTTTTTGTCCATCCACTATGTCACGGACGCTGCTCGTTTTTGAACGCAAAACTTTTTAATACAAAACAAACTACGAACGAACCGCCCCGCGCCCCTTTTTTCACTCCAAACAATCTATTATAATAATAAATTGGGAGAGAAAAGGGCGTAGCAACGTTTCGCTCAAGCAAAACTAATAAACAGAAGTAACGCTATTAATCTCAACGGAAGTTTAAAAAAAAAAAAAAAAAGTCCGGAAAAATGACCTGAATTTAGCTTAATTTAAACAGACTGACATTAAATTGGATTCCGCGGTTAATTGATGCGGGAAAAGACCTCATTTGACTCCCTTATCAGAGGGCGACAAAATCGCTGCCACAGACAAGGAACACCCCTGCAATTAAGCAGAATTACGATTATCATTACCATGAGGCAGTTTAGCCTCCAGCTCGCGTCGAGGTCTTATATAACGAAGGTTTGGTGGTATTTGCGATAGATACGGGGGTGGGGGGGGGCTTGAAAAGGCGTGAAGAGGTAAACGAATCTAAAAAGAATAGTATAAGATTCTTCCCATCATCCGATTGTAAATGCCTCTATAACGACGTTTCGACCGAAGGAACTCACCTTCCCTGACGTTTCCTCCTGACGCGGGAGTCGACCCCGCGGAGGACGACGCCCTCTCCTCCATCCTGGATGCCCGCAGGGGCACGTCCCCCATGATGATCTGTTCGTTGCTCTCCCAGTACAAATCTTTGAGAGTGGCAGCGCACTTCACCACCGCCTTACCCTGGTGCAGGAGACGGGGCCGCAAGGGGAACCGGATTCCCAGGATTGCCGTCTCGAGGCGCGAGTGGCGATCCACCTGAGGGGGGTGAGGGATAAGCCACGAAGAGTCAGCCTAAAGGACGAAAGGCCAAGGTTATTATTATTATTATTATTAGGGTAACTCATTAAAGTAAATCGACTTTCTTTCAAGCATTTCGTACCCTTCATCTACTAATCAATTACCAAACTGAAGGAATAGCAAATAGCGTAACAGAATAGCAAATCCGTATAGCAAATAACATCGCGGACGAGGATAATACCGTAATTACGTAATGCATATTTAATCAAGAAATTAAACACGGTTTCGGCAGCAAAATGAATCGTCAAATATCGAGAAGTCTTTTTAAGAACGCAATCTTTAATACGTAAAGAAAAACAACCAGCGTTTATCTTAATAACCGCAATAATAAAGAACATTTCATTCTCGGAAAAGAGTGAAAACACGTCTGAATTATTAAGATACGTTAATCGGTCTGGCCAACCAAAACTTTTTTTTTTTTTTACACGTTTCGAAACTTTTTTTTATTATTACGAGAGAAACGTTCGTAAATAAGTTTCTGACATTTTCATCCGAAAAACAAATCTTTATTTTCGATCTTAAATCTCATTTGCCTTTCATAACGAGTTATTCACCAATATTATTTAAGAAAACATCCCGCGCCTATTTCTTTTGGTGTAGATTAACTTTCACTGAACTATAAATTGCCGCGTCAATCAGAGGATACGGCGCGCATGCGCCATATAACCAATTTCGAACGAGAAATAAATCAGGTATTATTATTATTATTAATAGTGGCGTTATTGTAAAACAACTTGGTTACGAGAGATAAGCTATAAAGATTAAAACATTAACGCGTGTCAAAACTTAAAAATTCAAAGTATAGAAATTTTTGTAAAAAGTGTTTACATAATTAGTGATTTTTTTTTTATTCGAGAACCATCAATAATAACCTTTCTGGTTCTCGAAAAAAAAAAGTATTACCCTGTATTCAAATCATTAAATTAAAATCTATAAAATAAATTTGTTCACAAAAATGTCTTTTTCCTTTAAATTTAGGAAAAAGGAAAAAAAAAACTGCTCAATTAATGTCGGACTTCTAAATGTGACAATTATTCATACATTTTCAATTTCTTTTCACAAATACGTACACATCTTGCGCCCATCTACATGTAAACATACATGGACGGTAACACACACACACACACACACACACACACAATGCAAGGCAAGTGACACGATATGACAAAATAAATAAAATCGGACATTAAACTGAAATAAATAAATCTATATAAATTACAATCAAAGGCAAACAGGTATCGTGTGTGTGTGTGTGTGTGTATATATATATATAATATATATATATATACACTAACAACTTCTAGGAAATGTCAAGCCGGGTTCTGCCACCTGGCCCAATAAAAAGAGCTACAAGGGGAGAACTTACCCTATAAACTGGTGGGCAACTAGTGAAATATGGGGCAACTTTTAATTGAGACTGGCAGTAACACAAACACGGTGATATACGCATCTCGTACACCCAAATTTATATATATTAAAAACCAATTCTATATCAATGGCGTGCGTGTCGCTTGTATCCAAAGAAAAGTTACAAACTTTACGTATTACATCACACTTTATGCTTATTTCTATTGCTTTTAGGGCGCGAGTCGCGCGCGCGCGCGTGTGTGTGTGTGTGTGTGTGTGTGTGTGTGTGTTTCAAATTAAAGTATTTAATTATGAAAGTTTTAATAGTAGTATGTATGCTTTTCAAACGTACATACAGGGTGTCCCTAAGTCAGGTCAAAGGAAAAATTTATTTTAAGTTACATTTACAAAAATAATACATTAAACTAAAAGAAATGTTCAAATTGATGTCTCCTCCTGGGACTGTTTTTTGTTGCAGGTAGAACACGCAATGGCTAATATGGAAGGGAGTTAACACCCGTGAGGAAAAGGCCTCCAGAAAAGAAAAAAAAGGTCCCAAAACAAGACCAATTTGAACGTTTTAGTTCTAATTTATTACTTTTGTAAATTTAACTTAAAATAAATTTATATATATATATATATATATATATATATATATATATATTATATAATATATATATATGTCAAGAAAAACGAATGAATTAAATATAGTGTGATCATGTTAAGATGATAAAATGGGCTTATTAGCATATTCATCCTTATTACGAAAAGGCGAGTCCGGGAGCTTGCCTAATTGAGGAATCTAATTAGAAATTTAATAATGTAATCTTATCAAGTAAAATTTTATAATTAATTTATGTGCCGCTCTTCCCTAAGAACAATTCTCAGATTCATTCTTCATAAATTACATTAAGATTACATACACACCCACCAGCACTTACATTAAAAAATAACTATTATACAGTATACATATGAAATGAGGTTTATTGGCAGACTAGTCCATATATATATATATATATATATATATATATATATATATAATATTAATATATGTGTGTGTGTGTGTGTGTGTGTGTGTGTGTGTGTGTGTGTGTGTTTAGCCTGGAAAAACTGATGATACTTTAATACTGCCTTTTTACCCGTGTCTTGTTAGGCACTGCTAATGTACTTAAACTTTTGAACATTAATGTAGTATTTTCATAAGACAATATTGTGAAAAATATCATAATAAAGAATAGTCGTACCAATAATTCAGGCATCATCTATAAAATTAGTTGCGTTTAAACAATGCGACAGCTTTTATGTTGGAGAGACGGGAAGAGATTTAAACGCGCGTAAAACATCAATATTCCGCTAGAACGGGACCAAGTCGTTCAACATCCTTTTTGTCCATTTGTCAGAGTAGTCTCATTGTATGTATTGATTGGGATAATTCTCCCATTTCGTTTCACTCGAGTAACGTTGTTAATAGAAACGTTCTTGAGTTTGCAATCATTCAAGTTACAACTTCAACTACAGCGGGACCTATTTTTACGGTCGATCTTTATTTTGAATTATTTCAGATCAGTTTTACGTTAAGAAGGTCAAAAGGAGCTAAATAAAATTCTGGTAGCTTTTACACGTGGATTGTACGCTCCGCTCCTCTAATATTCTCCGCGCCAATCATACCATTTTTGTTATTCTACGAGAATTGTATAACGCTGTCTCGATCTTGTTAGTAATGTGTGTTCCTGAGAAGATTAGACGAAAACGCCTGACAACTATTTCGTATTTTTTTTTTTTCGTGGTGGTTATTTTCATCATATACGCGTGTGTATATATAAATATATATTTTAATCAATACCAAATATGGAGTTTTAAATCGAATTTGTTGGAAAAGCAACCAACCAACCAACTCGAAAAGAAATGAGTGGAGAAAGAAAAAATACTTAAAATCAGCGAGTGGAAATCTTGGAAATAACATAAACCACGTGAGCCGAAGAGCAGAACGTGAGTAGCACCTCAAAACAGGGGAAAACAACAGCCCCCAAAATAAGGGAAGAACAAACTTGAAATTTTAAGGAGCCAAATTAGGTCTTTTCCAGCAGAAATGACTGCCCACTCGTTTCTTCATTTACGATTATATATATATATATATATATATATATATATATATATATATATATATATATATATATATATATATACAGGGTGGGCCGTAAGTTTCCATACATAGGAAAAATTAAACGTTTGTTTTTATGTTTCAGATACCCTAAGAATATGCGTTTGACGTAAGATCTTGTTTACTGATGAAGCAAATTTTTACGTCAATGGAGAGGTTAATCGGCAAAACATACGTTATTGGAGTAATACTAACCCTAACTGGCTGAGTCCGACGAAGATGCAAGGTGCCGGTAAAGTGATGGTGTGGGCCGGGATATGGGGTGACAGAATTATTGGACCAATTTTTGTCAGTGGAAATCTTAATGCCGAAAGGTATCTTAACATGTTGCAAGAAGAGATTTTCCATCCCTGCTAAACGAGGAAGGTAACTTCCCAGTTTACTTCCAGCAAGATGGAGCTCCACCTCATTATGGTCTTCACGTGCGTCGGTATTTGGATCAGCAGCAGTTTCCGGATGCTTGGATTGGTCGGCGTGGTCCTGTGGAGTGGCCTCCCAGATCTCACCCCCCTTGATTTCTATCTTTGGGGGCACTTGAAGGCCATGGTGTATCAGGAAAAGATACGAGACATAAATCATCGAAAGGAACGTATCACCAACGCCATTACAAGCATAACGTCAACTGTGCTAATGCGTGTTCATCAACAGTGGGGAACACGTATTGAAATGTGTTTTCAAAACAATGGCAACCATGTAGAGCATATTATATAAATAAAAATGGCTGTCCATAAAATTTTTTTTATTTTTCCTATGTATGGAAACTTACGGCCCACCCTGTATATATATGCTGCAAATCCACAAGGAAAAAGAAAAACGATTCCAAGGCCTTTCGTGTATTCAAAGCTACACCTCGTCAGGGAATGACGAGGTGTAGCTTTGAATACACGAAAGGCCTTGGAATCGTTTTCTTTTTCCTTGTGGGTTTGCAGCATTCATTCATTTCACGTGTTTTATTGTGAAATTCATCCCATATATATATATATATATTTTTTTTTGTTCGTTTATAATGCTAAAGCGACGTTCAAATTTTGGGTTTTAAGCAAACTACCAACTTTTCATCGTTAACGTTGCAAACGGAATTAGCCAACTCCCTGTATGTTCAACGTTTCATCCATCTCAATATACCGGGTGGATGAGCGCAGCGCTTACGATAGCACCACATACCCGCTCTGCAGTTAACCTTGAAGTGAACCGGAATATACGATAAGACACCACCTGGATCGCTATAAACAGGTGTAAGCCATGGCGAAATTCCGAGACAGAAGGGGAATTGAGGTGGTGTACCGAAGGACGACCTAATGAAAAAAAAAAAACACTGTCGTCTGGAAGATGACAAAAATAGTGCATTTAAGACGAGGTCTAAACGACACAATCGATTTAACCTTATAAAATGGTTTTGATTTAGTGTCAGTCATCGCGAATGAGATACCAGTGCCAACAAAGTGTGGAGAATTTGAACGCAAATTCTGGTCTCAACATTTCAAAGAAACTTTAAAAACCCTTCCCCGAACCCCCCACCCAAAAAAAGAAACCCAAAAAAAAAAACCAGCCGTGTTTGCACCGTCCGCTTTTGAATAATTATTCTGTAATAGGACTCACTCAATGCAAATTTAATCTCATCGGAGGTAGATATGAACCCTTTATCCATCCTATTCAGATATACTTTCAGGGTCGTTCTGATGAAATTTACAATTGGAATCGGTGTTGCGTTCCGTAATGCAACAAACGGGAAATTTTCATTACCGGAGGAAGGAAGAATTAAAATGACTTATTTGACCTCCTCCTCGAGTTTCCTGAATTCAATTTATCGGTTAATGATAAAATTTAATAAAGTTTCCTCTAACGCGAATGAAGCTTACGGGTTCCTCTTCCTCTCCACCATCGGTATGATATTCCTACTGAAGTGGGATCAAAATTAAATAAGGAAAACGAGAGAGAACGTTGTTTGTTCTAAAGAAAAGGCCGAAAAATCTCTGGAAATAATTATAATTGTGAAAAATGTACAAAAGGCGACGTATCTAATCTCGGTCGCGAATCACGACTCCTCCTCTCACTCAGCTTCCTTAAATGCGAATAGAAAGGGAAGAGGGGGGGGGGGGATTCTATGGAAGAATGGTCCCCACAAATGAATAATTACTTATCCGTTACGATGCAGCGTTGAAATATTTCACGGTATACAATACTACTTTGAAATCTGTAAGGATATATAGAAAACGGAGGAATCTATTGAGAGTATAAAAACGGGGCACTAGGGGGAGGGGGAAGGGGTATACTATTTCATAAAAAGAAAGCTTGCCACAACGTAATTTTGAGATCAATAAAACACCGCCAACGGCGTTTCTTAAAAGTGAAAAGTAGGACTGGAATGTCGGTTGATAATGAAGGTTTGGAGCGAAGAGGACTTCATTAGTTGCAGTGCTCCGTCTGAGAGATGAATCAACGAGGCACCATCAAATATAGGTCTCACGAAAATTTTTCTTCTAAAGTGAGTTCCTCGTGAGGATGAAGTAAAACGTGCCAGATAATTTTTGTTATATACAGGGTGGCGCAAAAGTAAGGAACCATAGGCACATTTTATTAAATTATAATAAATGTTAGAATTGGTGGCCTCCCACTTGGAGACACTTTCTGACGCGTTGAATGCATGATGTTTCAACATTCCTTAACACATTGATACTGATTTTGGCACACTCGGATGTGATTTTATCCTTTAGAGAACGTATGGTTCTAGGTCGATCAGCATAGACTACCGACTTGAGATGCCTCGCAAGAAAAAGTCAAGAGGCGTGAAGTTTGGAGACCTAGGTGGCCATTCGACGGGCCCTCGCAGTCGATCCACTCGCTTGGGAATGTTTCATCTAAAGAGCTCCGGACGATGGTGCGAAATGTGGTGTGCACCATCCTGCTAAAACCACATCTCCGCCCGTTCTGTCAATGGAATGTCGTCCATGGGCAATATAAATGTTGCAGCATATGCAGATATGTTTCACCTGTTACATTGCCGTCGAAAAAGTACGGACCAATTAACCGATCCCCAAGGGCGCAGCCACACACCATAATTCGTGGATCGAATTGCACAGGTCCTTCCTCCATCCAGTTGGGGTTCTCATTGGCCCAATAGCGTGCATTATGCTACTAACACGACAGCTGAGGTGAAATATCGCTTCGTCGCTGAACATGATCCTTCGCTGAAGTTGTCGATGTTGTAGAAACCACTGGCAGAACTCTACACGACGGTCTGTGTTGTCACCGTGCAGTTCCTGAACGAGTTGGACTTTGTAGGGGTGGAAACGATTTGTTTTAAGAATTCGTTGAATCGATCTTTGGAGACACCGGTTTCCTGGGATAACTTTCTTAAGGACTTACGTGGGCTGTTTTCGAGGTGATTGAGTACTGTTTGTGATGTTGCTGCATCGGTTGAACTCTGGCCGGCCACTACGCGGCTGATTATGAACATTCCCGTTTCTTTGAAGCGACGTGAACAGTTTCCAACTGATGCCTGAACAACTGGCGGCCTCTCAGAGGCTTGTCATTAAAAGGAGTAGCAACTGATCGGTGTGTGTTACCACGCCTTGCACACATTAAACTATCTCCACCCGTTCATCTATTGTCAATTTCAGTGCCATAGGCTCAACGAATCTGAAAAGAACAAATTAAGATGTGCCTATGGTTCCCGACTTGCGCCACCCTGTATATAATGGGTGTCCAAGAAGTCTTGGAGGGGTTTTATTTGGCTATAACTTTTTGTTTGGGGATCAAATAAAAAAAGTTTGTAACACTTTAAAATATATTTATTGCGATTTTAATTACAAATTTAATATCTGGTGAAAATCTTAATTTTCATTGCGTAAATCTAAAATCGCATTAGCGTACGTTATCCAACTCTGATGATTTGTGGTTTAATTCTTGAGCAATTGAATTTTGTACGGGTAAAGATTGATATCCTCTCTTAAAATTCGATGCAAGGAACTTCTTGAAATGTTTAATTCCTGGCTGCGTCGTCGGACTGATGTGGATTTTTCTCAACGCTTTCACGAACCATCTCAACCAGAGTTGGACTTCGGCTTGTCCGAGGACGCCCAGTCCGTGGTTCGTCTTCCTGACTCTTTCCCATATGAAATTTAGCGACGTATGTCGAATAGCTCGATCAGGAGCAGCAGAACGTGTGTTGAATTTTAATCGAAGAGCTCTGAGTGGCAACGATGGAAGAGTCGTTTGTCAAATAAAGTTCCACAATAGCCACTCTTTGTCGCACTGTCCAGGATTCCATTTTCATTAATCGCAGCAAAGGTACTTTAATTGAAAAAGAAAAAATAAATAAAAAAGAAAAGTTATAGCCACATAAAACCTCTCCAAGACTTCTGGGACACCTGTACAAGGTGTCAAAAGTCCTCATCTAAAAAATAACCATAAATAGTTTAGGGCAGGACTTTTGACTCAGCCTACACACAATTTATTTATGTATCCATTAGCGAAATATATTGAATTCAAAGAAACTTGCTTTTTCGTATACAAACATGTTTTGAGATTATTCCCACACAAAATAAATAAAACAAAAAATATATTTTCCTATGATGTGACTTTATGGACACCCTCTATATATATATATATATATATATATATATATATATATATATATATATATATATATATATATACTGTCATCCGATACGTTTGTGCCTACATAATTTGAGAGGGAGTAGCGCTTCATTTTCATTCATTCATTTTAGTTAAACCGTGGTGACATGATGTTTTAAAATAACGAAGGGAATGTATATTGGCGAGATTAACGTATTAAAAATAAAAAGGTTGGCTTCAGCAAGAAACAGTATTATCAAAAGCATGCAAAATTTGTCAACTTTCATAATCACACGCTTTTTTTCCTGACTACTACTACTACTTACTACTAATTTACTTGACAGGCTCATAACACCATACATGGTAACCATGCTTCATTATATATACAGTATATTTTAGTACTTCAACGCGTTAAACAGTTCCCATAATGTTCAACAATATGTGTAGATATGATCGTAGCATTAACTAGGAAGTCTACAGGGTGTCCCGTAAGTCTGGACCATAGGGAAAAATATAATAAATTACAAAATAGTCCAAAAATTTATTACATAATCTGTTCAAAGTGTCCGCCGTTGTGTCGCACACATAGTTGAAGACGCAATCTCCACTGCGACAGCACTTTCTGAATCACAGTCGCAGAAATTCTTGACACGCCTCCACAATGCGTGCTTTAAGGTGGAAATGTCTGAAGTTTGACCTCGTACACTTTGGCTTTCAAGTGGCCCCACAAATAAAAATCATAAAAAATAATAAAAAAATAATAAAATAATAATAATAACAAAAAAATATATTATAAATCCCTATGGGTCCAGACTTACGGGACACCCTGTACAATTCTATTAAAAAATAAACGAGAACAGTTATGGAAGACCTTTTTGACATTTCTCTTTCTTTGTGTATATCTTTTGTAGTTATAATGTGGGTTATAATGAAAAATCTATTTTCCTCAGTGAATATTGATGAAGGCAAATGAAACTAAGATTCTCTCTCGCTCACCTTTTCTCCGTTGATGTAGAAAGAGAGGGTTGCGGCGGGTTTCGACTGGGGGAGGTGCAGGTAAGAACGACATCCTGGTGCAGTTGATACACCGATTGTGATCCCGAAATTCTCGGTCGCGTATCCGGCAAATCTAAGGAGGAGAAAACGGCATTTGTGTCTTTTAATTATCTCGAAACAAATCAATTTATCTTAATTACCATCTCTTAAATCTTAATTACAATTTTAATACTTATAATTACTTTAGTAGTATTTCAACCAACAAAATATATTCAAAGTTTAAATCGAATTCATAATTATTATTAATAATTAAGTTTTATTTTAATAAGAGCCCAGTAAAGCCTAAAGCTTAAGTGCCAAATTAAATAAAATAAATAGTCCAGCTTCAAAATTATTTATGGCATTGTAAAACAATGTATCCATTTTATTATTAATAAAGGTTACTCAATTCAATTAAAAAATAAAAACCTAACTGTTGGGATTGTGCGCGTGTTTTAATGGAGAAAAATCTACGTTAATTCGAGTTTTCGACACTTATTTTTCTCAATCAACGAAAAATGTATTCTTAGTTAATCATAAAACCAATAAAAGAAAACAAAACCTCTATTTTCTCTGCCAGTAACCACCAACCAACAAGGAATCGAATCCATTTCAGAATACATCATTCATACGCTATCCCCACAAGTGCAAATTGACAAATGCCAAGAGTTAAAAAAAAAAATAATTGGATGGCACCACAAAAAAACTCCATTTATGCGTTAAAATAAAATCAAATAATTTTATAGGAAAAGACAACTGCACCACCAAGTTATCCTCCCCCACCCCTCTCTCTCTTACGGGGATGGAGGGGAGGAAGCTTTATGCTTTTCTATCCAGTTTTATACTATTGCTAGAATAATAAAAAATGTACTAGTTTAATAACGAACTTCCCAGAGTGGACCAAAGGGTTTTCGAGGTTTCCTCTTGTCCTCGTAAAAAACACACACACACATCTAATTTCCTCTTAAAATTGCTGCTATTTCCCTTTTTATTCGACTAGTTGCCGGCGCCAATTCTTTTCTCGATCTTGTCGTTGGTCCTCTACTCGAGTCATTTCATGAATGGGAAAGCCAATTTAAGGGCAAATTTGAAGGTTCAAAAGGGACTCTACCAAACCCGAATTGTCGTCAATCGCACTCAAGAACGCGTCGATCTTTCCTCCCGCAACAATAATTAGCTACCAAACAATCGCGTGGCCCATTCCTTCCATCAACGGAATAATCCATAATTACACGCCTTCATCGGCCGGTAATTACGAGTCTAGTTCCTTCCCGAAACGTTCATGTCCCCCCCGCCCCTCCGGTTCTTATTATCCATTTAAGATTTGCCTCACCTCAATTCCAAACGCGACCGATAATTTACAATTAGGATCATTTTCTTGACAAACATTCTCAAACATTTTTGCATGGAGGAAATTCAATTGTTTCATGATACCCCATAATTTTTCGCGAGTTTTTATCACCTTTTCCTCTTCAATTTGGGTTCTCCCACCCCCACCAACTTTTTCTAGGGAGAAGGGGTTGTTTTTCCTCCCCACTCGACGACTGGTTCGCAAAATATATGAAAAAAAATCCGGAAACTTTCTTTCAACTTCTTCCTTGTAACTTCAGTTACAATAGTCCGCTCTTCTCCGCGTCCATTTGTCAAAAGTGAGTTCATAAACTCGTCGTTTACAGCTTTTACTTCGTATCAACGTTTTAAAAACTCATTTTTACGTTATTTTGAGCACTTCATCTCTTCCTTTCGAAGCAATAGCAACTTGAAACGTTTGAGCATATATCTATACAGTGTGATTCAAATATCCTGCCTCATGGGTATGCATTTTATAGTTATTTATGAGGCCAGACTTTCGAATCATCCTGCATATATATTTTTCTTGGGGGGGTTGTTTAACCTCCTTCGCAACATCTAAGGACATATGACGGAGGGGACCTACAGCTTTACGTGGGATCCGAACCACGGGTCGCTACATAATCTGCCCGCGGAGGACGGTTTCCCATTCAACTACTACCCAGACCCAATGTCGCTTGACTTCGCTGATCTCCGGGAAGCATTTTATATATACTGTGTGTGTGTGTGTGTGTGTGTGTGTGTCCTCATTCATAATCATGTCACTTTCACCCACGCATAACACCTTCCTCGTCTGAAAGTGTCAACACAATTTCTCCCTCATTAGTCTTCCTTCATCCATTCGTTTTTTTCCTCCACTCCACCGATTTGAGTGCCTTCATCGCAGACGTATAACGCAGCTTGCCACCAGCACTCATCAGCAAATTCACCGCTTATTCTCTCCTCTTTCAGTTTATTCCTACGTGGAAACAAATCTGGCGTTTGGGGTGTTCATTGTGATTAAGGACTCCCTCTCGCTTTGCGGTGAAAACGCCAAAAAAACAACGACAGGTCGACAATTAATTAGAAATGTAGCGTTCAAATAATCATTTATCCTCAGCGACCCGATTTGTTTAAAGAACGATGATACATTCGCTCACAAGCATGGAGCGTTCATGTATTGTAGAGTGTCACCTACCAACGGAGGATGCTAATCTCCATGACAACAAACAACAACGTTCGCCATTTTCAATTTGAAATGATAAAACCTTTTAAAACACCTTAACGAAGTGACAAAAATAAATAAAAAACCGAAGGAAAAAAAACGATAAATGTTCAATCAATTACAGAAAAAGGTTCTTAAACTACAGTTTTAGGTACCTATTAAATTATGAGGCAGGTATATTTACTACAGTGGCGCTCGTAAGTATTCATACAGAGAAATATTTCGGTTATATTCGTCCTTTCTTGAGGAAAATAAAAAAAAAAGGTTAAAATGCAAAAGTTTTCGTACATTTACAAAATTATTTAGTACTTTGTGTCCACCTTAGGTTTGAAGGACTTAAATTTTTTTTATCAGTAGTTGGCTGTTTATTGATTAGAGATTGTTGGCAATTCTAAATTTTAGAATTTTCTGTGTGAATCTTCATGGAAGATGGATGACTGTACAAGACATTAGTAACCAATGGGTCGTCGCGGTAAAGACCCGTCTACAAATCTTGAGAGATCTGGTATTACTGTACACGAATCTGGTGTGTGTTTTTGGAAAATAGAAGAACTTCCAATTCTATTTACGACGGTCGGTGCAGTTACAAAGAAATTGGAAGACACTGTTACAATCAAAATTCTACCAAAGCGTAGACGACCTCGCAAGATTTCAGAACGTACAGCTAGACGGATTGAAAGAATGGCTGCTGCGAATCCACGAGTGACAGAGTGATATTTGCCAAACATTAAGACTAAGATCGATGTCCATCCCTCTACTGTAACGTCATACATTGAGAAAGAATGGTCCGCATGGAGAGTCGCACGAACAAAATCTCGGCTACGAAAAGGGTACGCAAAAGCTCGTTCAAAGTACGCCAAAGATCATCAAAATGATGGAATTTGCATTCTGAAAGAAAGTTCTCCGGACAGACGAGACCAAAATTGAATTATTCAGGAACAATGAGCAACGGCACGTTTTGCGAAAATCAAATACCGCATTAAAAAAAAAAATCCTTCCTACGGTTAAACATGGTGATGTTAGTTCGCTTCTTTGGGGGATGCTTTAGTGCTTCTGGTCCAGAAAGCTCTTCATCAATGGAGTCTTGAATTCGAAGAAATATCAGGAAATTTTAAAAGAAAATGTATTGCCTTCAGTTCAGCAGTTGCGAATGGGTCGCATTTGGGTACTGCAACAAGATAATGATCCAAAACATAAAAGTAAGACCACCATGAAATCGATCAAATCCCAGATCTTGATTTAATCGAGAATTTTCTAGTTTTATTTGAAAAATAATGTCTGCAAAGAGAAACCCTTCGAATCTGAATGAATTGCAACAATTTTCTTTAGAAGAACGGACTAAAATTTGTAGAGATGTCGAAATTTTGTAGAAAAATACCCAAAACAATCATTAAAGTCATTCAAGCAAAAGGTTGACAATGTATTTTTTTTTTTTTTTTTTTTTGTAAATAAATGCATGAAAAATTTTGCATTTTCACTTTTTTTTTAATTTCCCTCAAATTCTTTGATGTTTAACATTATATGTTGGAGTTAAAATAATTTTTTTATTATTTGTAAACATTACGAAATGAATGACAAACTTTTCATAACTTGTACGCAAGGTACAAAAGAGAATAATAACCAAAATATTTCTCTATACGAATACTTATGAACGCCACTGCGTATATACGCTACGCGGTACAGCACCACAACCACATCACAGCTCACGACGGCCGCCCCCGACTGTTCCAACAAAATACTTTAAGCCCATTAAGAGAACATTTTATAACCGCTTTTTCCCATTTTTTTGACGTCATCAGAAAGTAAGTAGAAAATATTGAGCTCTTTTAAGAACTTAATTTTCGAAATTAATACTCTCCCTCCCCAACTAAAAAAAGTGGGGGAGGGGGGCAGGAAAAATATCCGGAATTTATCCACTTTGAAGAAATTTTCTTCATTAGCAATTACCTTCACGATCATAATTAAATTAGGATACGCCAAATTTTGAAAAAAATTTAACGAAAAACTTAATTTATTAGAGGAACGGGTGAGAAAATTCTAAATTATTTAATTGTATGATACGTATAATATGTATTCCGACATCCTCGCAATAGTTTCATACTGAACGGTAAACATCGTAATTTTTATATATATATATTATATTTATATATTAATATTATATATATATATATATATATTATATATATATATGCTGCAAATCCACAAGGAAAAAGAAAAACGATTCCAAGGCCTTTCGTGTATTCAAAGCTACACCTCGTCAGGGAAGGCCTTGGAATTGTTTTTCTTTTTCCTTGTGGGTTTGCAGCATTTATTCATTTCACGTGTTTTATTGTGAATTCATCCCATATATATTATACATATATACATATATATATATATATATTATATATATATACACACATTTGGTTAGCTTCCGCCCGAATTATTCATTCTGACGAAGGTAGGTCAAGCTGCTTTTCACTCCACCTTTAGACCTACAGTTTAACGTGAACTCCGAACCACGCTCCATCAGCAGCGTCTTAACCACAAGGCCACCTAGAGTACCCATTTATCTACCAACCACTTTCTTTTATTGTGTGGAAGTATGAACAGCTGGGTTTTGCTGCGCGCCGCCAAGCGTCGCGTCGGGTCTCGAACCCGGGGATTCGTAGTCAGCGACGCTAACCACTACACCACCACCGAGGCGCTTTAAACAAAGCGATATTTATTTATTTAATTTTATTATTAGGGTTTTGAACGACGGTTCAGGAAATGACAATTGGAAATGCCAATACGGTAACGAAAGTTAAAATTACGATACGAAGTGTGTTTTAATTGGGTTTATTATAAGCCCAAAAAGGTTTAATCGCTATCGCGAAACGATACTGGATTAATCTTCGTTACAGGATTTGAGCAACACTTTCTACTTTTCAAATATACATATATAATATAATATTGATAAAATTATATATATATATATATATATCAGTGGCGACTGGCGTATAGGAGCGATGGATCGGTCGCTCCCCCTTGCTTGAAACGATAAATATTAATTTAACAGATAAAAAATATATTAATTTTAAGATATTAAAATAAATATTCTTGAAATATATTTTAAAAATTCATGTGGCATATCTTGATTCATGAGGCATTTTGAGTAAGCCTTCATACAGTACATAATATTCTAAACTTATAGCATAGCTTCGTTTAAACAGCGTACCGCTGTTTGAATACCAAATAATATTGCAGCCGAATGGAGCGATAGATTTTTCGCTCAAGTAAATATAAATTATATTTTACTGTTGTAATGAAAATATAAGTACAATCGCGAATTTTTTTTATAATAACTATTTTTACTAATAGTTACTTCAGTAATAATGATATAAGCCATTTATATGTATTTTATTGAAATTATTACTTATTTGTAATTAACTAGAATTGTACGTCTGGCATAGCCGCATATGTTAATACAAGTACTCTTGTGAGCGGCAGTTGGATTCGCGCTAGCCTATTGTGAGTCCGTGTTGTCGTACAATTTTATGAAATCGCACCCCAATACATTTATACCACGAGTCGCCACTGATATAATATATATATATATATATATATATACAGGGCGTCCCAAAAAATGTATACACACTTTAAATACTTATAAAGGCAGTGTTTATTAAAATACATTTCATTTTCAAAATGTAATAGAATCTAGAGACATTATTTAATTGTTTTGTCAACGCCTGTTTTCAAACTGACGTCCGTTCTGGTCCAGGCACTGCTGATAACGCGAAGCAATGGAATCGCAAACATCACGAAACATTTCGTTTGGTATTTGTGTGCATTCTCGTTCAATGGCTGCTCTCAATTCAGCGACTGTTGCTGGTTTTATAGCGTAGACTTTGTCTTTTAAGTATCCCCATAAAAAAAAGTCTAGTGGTGTGAGGTCTGGTGAACGCGGAGGGTATTCTACGAAACCCCTTCGTCCAATCCACATCGTGCCAAGTACCACTCGCAATACTCCACTCTTCGGTCCGGATCATCTTCATTAATAGCATGGACTAATCTTGGAATGTAACTTTTCCATTGACAGCGCTTCAAAATGCGTTGGACAGACGATTCTGAAATTCCTACCTCACGACTCGCTTGCCGCACAGATTTTCTTGGACTTTGGTGATACGTTTCCAGTATTCTTTCTTGCTTTGTGGGGCTTGTCGATGTCCGTGGTCTTCCGGAACGCTTCTTGTGGACATTCATAACAGTTCAATCGGCTTCAAACTTATCTCTAATTCGAGTGATGGTAAGTCACGTTGGTGGATGTTTGAAACTCCCTCCTAAACTGTCTTTGCACTTCAACTGCGTTTTCACACTTCCAGTAGCATTTTAGAATGAATTTCCTTTGTTCAAAGCTTAGTCTGACTGCCATTATTAATTCTAATGGGTTTAACTTGGAAAGAAAGAAACATCAATTGAGCTATCAGCTGTTAAAGTGTTTATACATTTTTTTGGGACGCCCTGTATATATAGATAGACAGTTACCATTTAGTAGTCTAACTACTATGATTACATAAAAGACCACAAGCTCTATAGTCACGGATAGGATAATTTTTTCAGAACCAACAAACTCTTAAATGACATGAGAAATGAATTTTGTTACCAATATACATTAAATCTTGGTCGTTATAATATTACGAGACCTTGTGTACTTAAGAATTAATAGTAAATACAGCAATCAGAAGAGTAACGCAGTATTTAATCCCTAAATGCGTTAGTACGCTTTCAGTATTGCTTTAAAATTATTTCACGCCTTTTTCAAAGACCCTTTCAGGACGACTGGTACAAATTGGTAACGTTTCAAATACGCGCATTTTTAAAACAAAAAATTCCGACTTTAAAGGGTTAAACGCACTTGCCTGACAAATATTTTGAAGATCGGTATTTAAACCATTCCATAAAAACCACACTACAAATACTACTCCATTTCAACCCGGGGCTTCTTTCGTGTAGGTCAAGTGTAACACCTATAATGAGCTGAACGTTTGACGCCGTTGTAAAAACGCTCTATGAATGAAAAAAGTTAAATGACAAAACGCCTCCCATAACCCGATGAAGAACGCACACCTTCGATAACACTTTTGTTGGAGGGGTGGGTCGGGAGGAGGGACCTTTCGGGTCAAAAAACTTGCAAGCAGAATTTCAGGAAAAAAAATAAGAAAATTACAGATAAAGCGTTTAAACGAAGAAGTCTCTCTATCTACAGGGTGTCCCACAGGAAAATTTATTTTAAATTAAATTTACAAAAGTAAAATACGAGAAATTAAAAATGTTCAAATTGATCTCTTTTTGGGACCTTTTTTCCTCTTGAGGAAAAGGCGGAGGCCTTTTCCTCACGAGTGTAACTCGCTTCCATATTAGCTATTGGGAGTTATCCTACTGCAAAAAAAAAAAAAAAAACTCCAAAACGCAACATCAATTTGAACATTTGTTTTCGTTCTAATGCATTACTTTCGTAAATTTAATTTAAAATAAGTGTCCCCATGAGACCGGACTTAGGGACACCAGATAACATGCTCGCATATCGTTCTGGGAGAACCGAAAATACCTCTACACAAAGAAAAATTCACTTTTTAACTTTCAAAATGACCTCAATCCTTATTACAAAAAGGCTTACCCATAATTGAATAAAACCAAGCTACTTTCTGCCAAAGGTTTACCACTTAATTCTTAACGCCTTAAAAATATTTGGTACTTAGTATTAACAGGGGGCCACCACATTGATGATTGGTTAGGTTAAGTTGTAATATTTTCGTTAGTTGAAAATTTAAAAAAAATATTGCTATTTAAAAAATATGATTTAATTAGAAATTTTCAACTAACTAAAATATTACAACTTAACCTAACCAATCATCAATATGTGGTGGCCCCCCGTTAATACGTTAAGTACCGAATATTTATATTGTATTAAGAAATCGCTCAATGCATCTGGAAAGGACTAAAAATAACTAAAAACATGAAACTTTTATTCATAAAATGTGTAAAATAATTAATTTATATTTGTTGGTAATAAAACCTTTAAAGAAAAATTATTTAATTTCTCAATACGATCTTCAGTACCAATATTTTTGCTACCAATAACGTTTATCCGTTTATCTCGTAAGATTAACTGATAAACAGCTATATCAGGTCACGAATGACCTCTTGAGGTCATGTACGTATGGAACACTATATCGAGGAGGGGAAAATATACTGAAATCTTAATACAATACAAATTTTCAAATTCCATTTACTTTGATAAAAAAAAATTATATATTTGTGTGTGTGTGTGTGTGTGTGTGTGTGTGTGTGTGGTGTTGTGTGTGTATATACTTTACATTTCTTAGTATATAAATTTGCAATAACGACAATTCTAATACAATTACTACAATAATAATTAACTCAATATCCATTCGTAGGTACAATAAATCTTTGTAAATATCTTCAAATAAATTTAGTTACTTTATTAAAGGCGCAAAGGCGAGTCAGTATTTGCCCTTGGCCCCTCCTTCCTGCATAACAAAAAATTATTTGTATTTACAAATTAGTTATTTATAAGATTCATGCAATTAGGTAACATATACAGTGTGTATAATGGATCAATAAATCGATAGATCAAACGGATCCCGTATGTAACGACATCTATAACTGATCAATAACTTTATAATAGAAAGACTTGGCAATATATTCTCATGTGAATTGGGTTAACTGAACAATAAAATATACGGGAGAGATTGATAGGTGTGTGTGTGTGTGTGTGTGTGTGTGTGTGTGTGTGTCAGGAATAGTAGTAATAGTAAAGTATAGGACAGACGAGGCTCTTCTCCCTCCTCCGCCAGCCACTGCTAACAAAAAATAGTTTTGAAAGATTTAGAGAGAAATAAGGAAAAGTAAAATTAAGAGCATAGTTTCAGAGTTCATTCACACCATATGTACACTTATCTCGTGTACCCAGTTACACAGAGGACAGTGGACAGTGGACAATAAAGGATAGCAGGAGCACTAAACTACTATCTAATCTACATCATGCATTTTTTTTTTTTTACAAAACAGAGAGAGAGAGAGAGAGTCGTTGAGAGGAGGTAGCTATTCCAAGTGCAGCTGTCAAAACTCATTGAGGGAGGCACGGCTCCTGATACGAACTTCCCCGCCGAGATAAAATAAATATTGGATCCATAATAAAGTCTTTATGGAGAAAAGAGTAACAGAATAAAAGTATATTAAATTCTTCGCCGACCCACAATCGATAAATAATGAGTACCCGACCAAACGATCTCTCACGACAGAAGGAGAAGAGAAGCAAAGTTTCTCTTCCGCGCGTCAAGAAGTTGTTCTCTCTGGAGCACTGGTTTAAGACCATTTACAATTAGCACTTTCGTAGCGAGACTACTTATTATCAAATAATTCGGAAAAATCTCTTAACTGCGCCTAACACTATACTTGCTTAAATTACTACATCAACAATGTATCGTGTACTTAAAACTGTACCTCAACGTTACGGTTACTGATCTCGTTTTACAGTATGTTGCCATCTGTTTCAATAGTCCGGATACACTGCGCCGTAGTGGCAAAGCGAGTCAATTTTTTTTTTTTTACCCAACTGTACCATATTAATACTAAAATTTTTTTTTTTTTTAAATGGATACCACAATAAATGCCAGTATTCCGGTCGTCTGTCGTACAAGCCTATTAAAAGTTTTTAAATTGTCAAGTTGTGTAAACAATCTTCGATAGGCGTAAAACCCTTATCTTATAGGTTACATTCACGGACAGTATATTCCTAATGTGAAAATGGACTATCAAACTCAAAGACACGGATGATATATACAAACAACCACAGGGAAAAGGAAAAAAACGAAATCCGAGCGCTTTCGTGATATATTCACATCTTCAGGGACAAAAAGAAAGATGTGAATATATCACGAAAGCGCTCGGATTTCGCGTTTCTTTTTCCTTTTCCCTGTGGTTGTTTGCTTATTAATAAGATCACGTGTTATTCTGTGATTTTATTGCATATATATATTTATATATATATACACACAGGGTGTCCGAGAATTATCTGTACAATTTTTGGCTGTTATTAAAAGTCAACCATGAAGTGTAGAAATTCCAGTGTTGTCCCATTTTACAGAGAATCTCATTAAGTTTTTTCTGATACCAAGTTTTGACAAGTTTTTTAGAAATTCCAGTGTGTCCGAACATTATCTGTACAATTTCATCTTTTAATAAAATTCTTCATAACAAACGTAAAATTCTTAAAGATTATTTAGAATCTGTATTTTCAAAAGTTTTTATTAAAGTAACGTTGTTACAAACATTCGATATGTGCACCATTAGTGATTCGCAAAACATCCAATCGATACTCCAAATGTTGCCATGTACGCTGCAGCATATCCACATCAATTCGCTCAATAGCAGCTGTGATTCTTGCTTTTAAATCATCAATGTCTGTCACCCGCGTACATTTCTAAAAAACTTGTCAAAACGTGGTATCAGAAAAAACTTAATGAGATTCTCTGTAAAATGGTACAACACTGGAATTTCTACACTTCATGGTTGACTTTTAATAACAGCCAAAAATTGTACAGATAATTCTCGGACCCCCGGTGTATATATATATATATATATATATATATATATATATATATATATATATATATATATATATATATATATATATATACACGTAAAGAACGACGCTTTGTATAGGAGAATTATCCGCGCAAGATGAGAGCGAAAGAACGAAACAAATGAAAAAATGAGGTAACTGCGTGTTTGCAGTTATAATGTATATAATGTTACGGCATGCGGGAGGTGCCCCTTTGGGGCATTGGTTTCTGCGCGTATGTAGAGGAATTACGACATTTGTTTGAGTGAGGCCCGTGGTGTAATGGTTATCATATCTGACCGGCAATCGGAAGATCCCGGGTTCGATTCCCGGGTGGTTACCTCATTTTTTCATTTGTTTCGTTCTTTCGCTCTTATCTTGCGCGGATAATTCTCCTATACAAAGCGTCGTTCTTTACGTTAATTATACTGCGTGTTTGCAGTTATATGTGTGTGTGTGTGTGTGTGTGTATATATATATATATATATACCGGCTCATCTATGAAACGCTAAAACTCATACTTGGGAAGAGTAACAATCAAGGATTCACATACAATACTTAGAAAAGTAGGTACCGTAAACTTTTTTTTTTTAAAGATTACAACTAGTTTATTTAATGTTGTTCATTATTACAGAAACCCATTAGCGGCAGACCTGTACACTGTCAGCCTATACAAACAAATTACATCATTAAACTAACTCCTAGTTACAGCTGGTAGGACTATTCACGCCGCCTATTCACAAATTGCTTGATTTACGGTAGAGCAACAGTTTTCAACCCGGGATACAAGTACCCCCCCCCCTAGGGGTAAGTATTAGTTTTTCAGTATATATGGGCTACGTCGTGGCCGATGTCGTAACACCGCTTCCCGGAGATCAGCGAAGTTAAGCGACATTGGGTCTGGGTAGAAGTTGGATGGGAGACCGTCTTCTGCGCTCATATTATGTAGCGACCCGTGGTTCGGATCCCACGTAAAGCTGAAGGTCCCCTCCGTCATGTGACCTTGGATGTTGCGAAGGAAGTTAAACCCCAATTAAAAAATATATATATATATATATATACACACACACACACACACACATTTTGTGCGAGTTCGAACGACGGTTCAGGATCGACCTGCGGTCGACTCCTTTGCAGCATCCCGCCTCAGATTTGGAGGAGGGAATTGCTCTCATCTCCTGCCCTCGTAGCCAGCCACGCATGGCTGGTCAGGGACTTTGCACAGGAATGTGCCCAGCTGGTTCTTGAAGTTATTCAGGTAGGTGTGCTGGAAATGCCTTACTTCTCTCGGTAGGGTATCGAACAGTTTTGGTCCTCGTATTCCGAGGGTATTTTTCATCCTCGTTTTCATGGTCCCCCGTCCCGCAGCAGCTGGGGCTGTACAAAATCAATCCATCAATCCATCATCGAGAGACTCGCTCTTTCAGTCAGGCAACTACATTATAGGCTCAATTAGACATAAAACAAAGCCTATTTATTAACGCATACATAATTCTTTTGTATAGCCTCAACATTCTAATGACTGCTTCGGGTTACAAACTATGCGAGCTGTTTTTCAATTTTAACATTAGCTGTGTGAAATGAGGATGTAAATTTGCGTAGGTTGATAAGCCATTATGAATCCCCTTTTTAAACATTTACATAATGTGAAAAAATATAATAATTGGTATTTTCATGCGTGTTCTATTTTGAAATTCACAGAATTTTTTTTAACGCATATATATATACATACACACACTATATATATATATATATATATATATATATATATATATATATATACACACACACATATTCAGAAAGCTGAATAGAACTGGATTATGTTTAATCGAATGCGCTGCGCACCAGCTCTGCGATTGCAAAATGAAGCCGACCAGACCACGGGCTTAAAATGCATTCTGTGCAATACCTTTAAAACATTACGAATGCATGAATCTAGGTAAAAAAGACAGGAAAGTGATAAACAGAATAAATAAAATCATAGGCCTTTATGGCTTCCTGCGCGTGAAGTGCGTGGAAAAAAAAAGATTATAATACAAAGAGCAATGCAAATAAGCAATACATGTTTACCGACAGATGACCAAGAAACGCCGACACAACCGAACACGAGGAGCAGGACAACACAATACAGGGAGATGAAAAAGTAGCCTCAGAGGATGAAATACCCCCTGCCAGAGATATAACAGGAACACTAATGAAAACTCGCCGAAGACATGGGGGGGAAGGGAGGAGGGGGGGAAGGGAGGGAAGGGAGGGAAGGGAGGGAAAAAAAAACTGAGTAGGGAATCAATCACACGGGGCTCGTAAGAAAATTGAGATTAAACGACGGGCTATACGCGAATACTATAAAACAGGGTCGTGCATATATGGATCAAACTGCAGGTACAGTCACCCAAAAAATGCTTCGCTATGAGGAGGAATGGAAGATTCAGATATGGACAAAACTGCCACTTTTTCCACCTTCCAATGTGCAGACAGTAACTGACAGAGAAAATGCCTAAATATAGCATGCCTATATTTAAGGGTACCCAAAGAAGAAAACGAGGAAGAACAGACCTTATCCGAATTAGAAGTAACAAAAGGAGCAAGAAAAATTCTTTTGAGGAAATGAGATAGAAGCACAGCTTGCCCTGTTAACAAGAAAGGACAGAACTCTGCACGTATATTCACCACACCATTACATACAGCACCCCTCTATCCAACACCACCCACCGATAATACAACCACAGTGGTATCAAGCAGGGTTTCGGAGCCGGAGTCGGTGGAGCCAGTGAATTTTGCTTACCTGGAGCCGGAGCCGGAGCCAGAAACCTTGAAAATACGGCTCCATGGTCTGGCTCCGGGCGATATATTGCTACCTAAATTGTTATTTGTTAAATATAGGTTTAGTTGCAAATTATAATTCTTGTAATATATTACGAAAAATGGTACCATAGGATTCTTGGATTTTATGGAGGTGTGGGAGTTGCAGGAATAATCTGCAAATTTCCATTTTTTAACCATTAAATATTTGGGAAGATTTGTCTTAACACTTAATTATATAGGTAAAATTTTTTTTATGGCGGTGGAGACCTTAGGTAGGTAGGTACTAACTATTTATCTAAGTAGGTAACTACCTAGATACATACCTAGTAAGGTTGGTCCTTCTGACTTGGATTGAACTTTTTATTTTTAGGTCAATTATCTTGTACATATTGCTAAATTTCTTTTTTTCAGATTCTTTGTAATTTGTACTTGATTCTTTAATTATAATTATCAGTCTATGACCCTTCATAATGGATAGAGATTCAATAAAGAAGTCTGATATATTCAAGTATTTTACTGAAAGTTCAGATAAGAAACACTATGTTTGTATTTGTGAAGTTTCTGATGCTTCGGGAAATATTTCAACGTGTGGAACTAAAATTACCAAGCCTCAAAGCAAAAAGCCTGATGTCTCCTCAAGAGCATATAATTTGAAAAGACACTTGAGTCGATTACATCCTGAAATATCAAAAATGATGGAAGAAAAGAAGCAAATGCTTGAGCTTTCAAGACCCAGTACTTCTGCCAGTTCAAAAACTAAAGCAAACCAGCAAAACATTACTAAATTTTTGATGTCTCAAAAAGTCTATCTCAATGACTACAGATAATTTTAAAATAGCATAATTGAGTTAGTTGTTAAAGATTCTATGCCTCTATCTATGTTTGAAAAGCCAGCTATGCGCAGTCTACTAGAAGAAATGGCTCAGAAATTCAAGATTAGTTTAGATAAAGACAATATCCGTCATTTAGTGATAGAAAAATCAAAAGAAGAAAAATTTGCTCTCAAAGAGCAATTAAAAGGGCGCTTCATATATTTAAAAGTTGATGGTTGCACACGAATACGGACACATTATTTTGCCATCAATGTCCGATTTATTGATGATAATAAAATCCTCACCCGCACTATAGCAGTAAAAGATACACATGCTCAGCAAACTAGTGACTACCTGCATGATCTAATTATGAGAACTCTGGAAGAGTACGGCATACCGAAAGAATTTGTGCTCTGCATTGTCAGTGATAATGCATCAAATATGATTAAAACTGTTGAGAAGTTGAATGATAATCAAGAGGCAACTTCAGAAGATGATATACAAACATTTGGTGAACATCATGATGATTCAACAGACACTCAGGAAGTGGCATCTTGTGTAGAAGAAATTGACAGTATTGTATCTGAAATTTCACACTTCTCCAGAATCAACCACATGCGTTGTGGTGCACATACCTTGCAACTTGCTATTTGCGATGGATTGAGAGATAAACATGCTACCTCTCTCATAGGTAAGTTGAGACAGGTTGTAGTAGCAGCAAGAAACCCAAAAGTGGAAGAAATAATTAAAAGACGTGCAGGCAAGGTTGCTATTTTAGATCAACCTACTCAATGGGGCAGCACTTATTTAATGATAGAGCGCTTATTAGAATTAAAACCTGTACTCTTGGACATGGCAAATTCAAATGTGAATCTTTCAGAAATAATGTGGGAACAAGCAAGAAGATTGGAAAGAGTACTGTACCAGCCATATATAGTAACAAAAAAAATTCAAAGTGAAGATTTGACTCCCGGTCAATTTTTGAAAGAGTGGAAATCTTTGATGTATTTTCTTTCCAAGATAGAAGGCACCATAGCTGATGACATTAAAAGTTCCATGGAAAGGAGAAAAATATTTTACTTGATAATGAAGTATTGCTTGCTGCTGTTTATATAGATCCTAGATATAGATGCTTATTAACATCTGAACAGGTAGTTAAAGCCAAGGATGCCCTATGCAATATAGCAATCAGAATGAAAAGTAACCTAGACCTTTCAAATAAAGTCTCTCTATTAAGAGAGGAATGTGGAACCGAGATTATTGCATCATCATCAAATTCATCATCTCCTTCCACCACTTCTGATGTCAGCGAGTTTGATTTTGAAAAAATTATTGATATTCAACATGGTAAGAAATCAAAACGTCCTCGTTTAGAAAGTGAACTAATACCACCTCTCAGTCCAATGTGTACCCTCAAATTGCAAGTTGAGGAATCTTTTCCTGAGATTGAAAAATTTGACCGTTCGTCAAAACTGTCTTTTGAACAAGTAATAGAAAGGTATCCTAAAGTTATGAGAGATGTTGCAAATCTTCTAGTAGCTATGCCTTCAACACAAGTCAGTGTTGAACGGCTATTTACAGCACTGAAAATTTTAAAATCTGATTTAAGGGCACGTATGAAAGAAGATATTGTTGAGGCTATGTTATTTTTAAGAACAAATGTTTATAAGTAAACTTAGATAAATAATTTTAATTCATAATTTTTTTTATGGAAACAGATTTACAAGGAGAATATCTTGATTTTATGTTTAAAAATTAGTTTCCTACCTTAGCTACATTAGTAAAAATTTCTGCAAAAGTTATTATTTTGCTTTCATTTTTTAATACAAGGAGTATTATGATTTATGATACTGTAAATGTATCATTGAATTTGCAAACTTTTTAATTTTTTTATATGTAGTCTGAACTTTAAAGATAAAGTCTGATTTAAGGTTACACTTAAAAAAAATATAATTGAGGCCATCTTGTTTTAAAAAAAAAAAAATTATAAATAAACTTAATAATTTTCATTTTCAATTATTTTAAGGAAACAGATTTACAAGAATAATATCTTGATTTTATGTTTAAAATTAGTTTGATTATACTTTAGCTAGAATAAAAAAATTTTGCATTAGTTTTCATTTGTTAATCCAAGGAGTAGTATTGATTTTATAAGCGTAGGGTAAATGATTTTGTAAATTTTCTTTTATAATATGTATTAGTAGTTTGAACTTTTGACTTTTAGTTGAATTGCTTTTGTTAATTAAATTACAAAACTTTTTGACTAAAAGAAAATCTCTTTTTAAGTAAATAATATAACCTATTAAAAATTTAAAAACTGAATTTTTTGAAATATTCAGCTCTTTTTCAAGCCAAGTTGGCTTTCATGAAGCTTTCAAGTTTCAACACTTAAAAAAAGATGCATATATTATCTCAGAAAGTTTGATTGTTACTATTTTCCATACGAGAATTCTTAAGTTTGAACTTTGAACTAATTAGGAGGCAAGTTTCTCTAATTTATATAAGCTACCATTGTTAATAAATATTTAATATCATTTAGTTTTCATCATTTTCCTTTAGTTATTTAAATAACTTCATTCTATCATTATATTTGCCTAATTTAAAATCATAAGAAATTTAAATTTTGAGTATTAAAGTGATTTAATAATAAAATATTTGTGCAATATTTTAAATTGGACAATTAGTTATATAAATCTAGATATTTATTTTATAATTAACAGAATTTACTATAAAAGAGCCGGAGCCAAACTGTAAAAAATTTCTGCTCCGGAGTCGGAGCCAGAAGTTTTTTTACCGGCTCCGAAACCCTGGTATCAAGGGCCGCAACCCTAAATCTCTCGAATGCAGCGGCCCAACCAATAACACCAAACAGGAACCGACATCAACCTGGAAACGACCAGTATATAGGAAAACTGAACACGGAAATTAGAAACCCGATAAATGTTTTGTACACAAATATTCAAGGTTACTACACAGACCATGCAGGCTGCAAATTACAATACTTACAGAATTTAGCTACCGAAGCCAGCATAGATATCACATATATGCCTAACGGAAACAGACTTGCATAAATGCTAAATAGGCTGTGAAAACTGCATCGAGGATACTGAAATAGCATTGCTGGACTACAACACACAGAGCAAATAGAGTGGCTAGACGAGAGGGAGGCAGTGGCGGATTATCATTGAGGCAATCGAGGCTGAAGCCTCAGGCCCCCATGCTTGAGGGCCCCCCCCCCAAATCAACCGTTTCAATAATATAATTCGAGATTTTGCAAACTTTTCATTAAATAGGACAGAGTACACAAACTGACAAATTCCGTTTTATAGGCCCTAAAGTGGTTTGTTTAAGCAAAAGACAATACATTGTGTTAAGGTTCTTTTAAGTTTGTTCCTCAATTAGCCTAAGCACCGTACAGACAATTCGCGTAAATGTAATATGTACTGTACATGTATTGTTAATAAAAATATAGAGAAAAGGGCCCCCAAAATAAAATTAGCCTCAGGCCCCAAGTACAGTTAATCCGCCCCAGGGGGGAGGGTGTTGCATCTACGTGAAAAAAAAAACATGTGAAGTGAAGGTAAACAAACCAAACAGCACAGTCGAAGCTATTATATTAGAAGTAAAAGAACTGAACCTAACCATTATGAACATCTAGACCACCAACCACCACAAAAAGTTAATTCCAATTTGCTACAAATGAAATAGAAAACATGTTAAAATTACTTCTAACTCCAGCAACAAATATTCTAATTTTCGTAGATTTTAATTTCCCATTCATAACATGGAAGAAAAAAGACGAAGTTACAGGGCCCTATATGTCGAGAAGTTTCATGGCAACATTACAAAATATGGTAGAACCCAAGCAACAATACTATTAGATATTATGGAACATTACGCCCTTACCCAGGAAATCTCTGAAACCACGAAAAAAAGAACGTTTTGGATTTAATCTATGAATAACAACGAGATGATAATAAATAAAGTAACGCACACAAAGTTCTCCGACCATAACTTCATCGATATACAACTGAAGTTAGCACCCAGAGGTCCAAAAACGCATTCCAGTCAGAAGGAATATTTGAAGGCTTAAACAAATTCAAAGTAAGTAAATTGGGAAACCGTAAATAAAGATTTAATGGAAGTAAATCGGGAATTGCTACTTCACGCGAAAACTCCACAATAAATACTATGTATAATAGAGACTGAAACCAACCTATAATACAGAAACATTCCAGAGACAGAAAAGAAAACGTAGCAAGCTCGAGAGGAAAATCAGAACACTATATTCAGGCAACGAAGACAAACTAAAACATCTCGATAGATGCAAAACTGATGCAGAGAGGCTCAACTAGAGAGGAAACTTGACGAAACAGAAATGGACCTAAAGCAAACATTCATACACAAGACAAACGAGGAAAACAAGGTAGCAGGAAAAAAAAAAAAAAAATACTTCTACACGTTTGCGAAAAGAAAAATGTAGTGCGAGGAGAGTATTGGTCCGTTGTTAGACGGGAGGCCAAATACACAAACGACCCCCAAAAAATAAGCGACTGCTTAGGGAACATTAACTGTGTTTAGCACCACTAAGTCCGAGATGGAAGTGGAAAAACCAGACAAATTTTTCGACATAGATACAAATCAACGAAGAACAAATTCCGGCACAAACCTATTAATTGACTTCGAGTTCACGGAAGATGTAATCAAGGCTTTATCACAGATGCGAGACAACTCAGCGTCAAGGCCAGACACATGGAGTGCCACGTTTCTGAAGAAATGTATAGAGTATTGCCAAACCACTATACTTACTATGGAGGAAATTACTCGACACAGGACAAATTCCACTCCCATTAAAGAACGCGAACATTGACCCCTTATTTAAAGGCAGTAACAGAGCAATGCCCAAGAATTATCGGCCAGTGGCTCTCACCTCACCTTATAAAGTATTTTGAACGTATAATTAGAGGTCAAATTACTACAAGAAAAAGACCTACACAACCCAAATCAACATGGCTTCAGGGCTGGAAAATCATGCCTATCACAGGTACTAAGACCACCAGGAGAAAATATTGGAAACTGTGTTGAGGACAAAACAGATGTAATATATATGGACTTTGCTAAAGTCTTCGATAAATGTGACTGGAATCATAGCAGACAAACTTAAGAATACGAGAATAACTGGAAAGCTAGGAAGATAGATATTTAATTTCTTAACGCAAAGGGAAGTCTCGGAAGTCTCGGAAGTCTCGGAAGTCTCGGAAGTCTCGGAAGTCTCGGAAGTCTCGGAAGTCTCGGAAGTCTCGGAAGTCTCGGAAGTCTCGGAAGTCTCGGAAGTCTCGGAAGTCTCGGAAGTCTCGGAAGTCTCGGAAGTCTCGGAAGTCTCGGGCTATCCCACAAGGGACAGTATAAGCGCCCTTGCTGTTCATAATAATAATTGCAGATATTAAGGATAGTATTGTATCATGTTTCGCAGATGACAAAGATATGCAAGGAAATATTGAACGAAGATGACGTAAGAAAATTACAAAACTACATTGAAACATTTTTTTCAGTGGGCAGAAGACAACAATATGAAGTTCAACGAAGAAAAATTCCAACTTCTAAGATATGGTAATAACAAGGAGCTGCAGAACAAAAGGTACAAAATTATGCAAGACGAACACCAAATCTAAATCTAAAAGTCAAGGATCTGGGAATAATAATGTCGTCGGATACAGAATTCAAAGAGCAGTACGTCATCAAAATGACAATGGCTAGAAAAACAATGGGAATCATCTGGAGGAGCTTTGGCAGCAGAAAAGCAGCAAACATCATGCTCAAATTATGGAAGAGCCTATTCCTACCAATAATTGAGTATTGCTCAGTACTCAAGCCCATACAGAAAACGAGATATTGCGAACACTGAAGCAAAGGACTTTTCTGGCTAAGATAGAAGAAACGGAAGGTGAAAGACTACTGGTCTCGACTACAATCCCTGAAACTACTCTCTCGAAAGAAAGCGAGAGCGGTACACAATAATATACATATGGAAAATACTTGAGGGCTTTGTTCCTAACCTTAGAAAATAAATAGAAAAACTGGAATGAGAGAAAAGCCAGATTTTGTACAGTATCAGCTGCTGTGGGGGAGGGGTCAATGAAAACGACGATGGAAAACTTCCTCAGAATACGAGGCCCAAAGCTTTTCAATGCCCTACCGAGAGAAGTAAGGAATCTCCAGCACACCGACCTGAATAACCAAGAACCAGCTGGAGAGATTCCTGTGCAAAGTCCCTGACCAGCCGTGCGTGGCTGGCTACGAGGGCGGGAGGAGATCAGACATCAATTCCCTCCTCCATCAAATCCCGCAAATGAGGCGGGATGCTGCAGAGGGGTCGACCGCAGGTCGATCCTGAACCGTCGTTCGAACTTTCACGAAGTAACACACGCAGACACAGTAAATATATATATATATAATTTGATCGTTTTCTCAGCTTGAGAAAGTCGTGTACTATGATCACCTGTACAGACGATGTACCGCAAGTCTCTTATCCCCACCCTATAGTAGGAAAAAGTTCAGGGGTAAAGGTACTTATGGAACACCCTGTATACAACGCTATAGGGGAAACTACGAAACTGAATTTAATATCCTAAAAGAAAACGCACTGCAATTAATTTCGGGTAAAGCTTAACGAAACTTTTCGAAACTTTTTTCCAAGGATTCTGTTAAATTTTCAGTGTGACCGCCGTACTTTCGAACCGTTACGAAAAACCACAAATCTGAAGCTGCGACACTGAAAATTTAATGAAGCCTTTTTCACAAGACGCATTTCTTGTAGAATGTGGTTCACGCGTGATTAGGGGCTTAATGAACGCACGTAGGTTCTACCCGCTTTTCCTAAGTGTTCATTAGGCCTATAAATTACCTATCCAGTGCGACTACTACATACGCGAAAATTTTATAGTTTAAAATAATTATAGAAACGGGTATAAGCACGGCGGATTGGTTGAATTAAGAATCTATATAGGAGTTTCGTTTACAATATTAAATGTACGTATCTACGTGGTTATTTAACTTTTTTCGCAACATCACAAAAGGTCACATGACGGAAGGGACCTACACCTTTACGGGGATCCGAACCATCCGTGAAGGTCGCTACATAATCTGGACGCGGAGGACGTCTCGCATCATCTTATTCTCCAGACCCAATGTCGGTTAACTCGTGTTACGACACTGGCCTCTGAGGTAGCCATAACATTTTAATAATTTTTAACATACCGGGCTTAACAACCTATGCATTTATGTATATAAAGATTAAATAATGAAAACCCTATAACAGAATAATTAGCCCTCTTTAAAAAATATATCAAGGATAATTTCTGGGAGCCGTTTTCTTTTTTTCTTTTCACTTATTGCCAACTGGGACAATGGCCGTCTCCCACTAATAATAAAAATGGTAGAGAGTGTAACATTAAGAAAAAAAAGGCAGTTTTCCTTATATAGGAAACTAGCATTTGAAAAGATCTTAAAAAAACCTGATAATCTAATGCCAACATCCTTCGAAAACAAACGGCGCATCAAACGTTTTAGGGACCACCATTCCTATCATCACCATTATAATCCTTTATTACTCAATAAAAAGGTGCTTTTATTACCGCTTTTCTTTAAACAAGAGAGAATTCAGGTTTAACCATACATTAATTAAACTAACATAAATTCCCTATACACACACACACAATCTGGTCATTGGTGTGTATACATATAATGCATGACTGACAATCCCGAACGGGTCAAATGTAAATGAGGAAAACAGGATAATCCAATATTTGGCATAAATGACGAGATCTAAATGCAATGAATCGCAAATACGCACTACAGCTTATTTGGTTGGCAAATATACAGCAATGTTTTTGGTTGGCAATCTTGAGTTTGTATTAATGGTATATATATATATATATATATATATATATATATATATATATATATATATACACACACACACACACAGGGTGCCCGAGAATTCTGTACAATTTTTTACTTATTAAAAGTCAACCATGAAGTGTAGAAATTCCAGTGTTGTCCCATTTACAGAGAAACTAATTTTTTTCTGATAAGTTTGACAAGTTTTTTCTTTTTTGTACGCGGGTGACAGACATTGATGATTTAAAAGCAAGAATCACAGCTGCGATTGAGCGAATTGATGTGGATATGCTGCAGCGTACATGGCACATTTGGATTATCGATTGGATGTTTTGCGAATCACTGATGGTGCACATATCGAATGTTTGTAACAACGTTACTTTAATAAAAGAAACTTTTGAAAATACAGATTCTAAATAATCTTGTTTAAGAATTTTACGTGTTATCAAGATTTATTAAAAGATGAAATTTTACAGATAATTTTCGGACACACTGGATTTCTAAAAAACTTGTCAAAACTTGGTATCAGAAAAAACTTAATGAGATTCTCTGTAAAATGGGACAACACTGAATTTCTACACTTCATGGTTGACTTTTAATAACAGCCAAAAATTGTACAGATAATTCTCGGACACCCTGTATATATATTAGTTTGGCTGGTAAATACTGTGTGGTTGTACAACACAATCCCGGTGGCAAATATTACTGTACTTATTTTGGTTGGCAAGTACGCTATAATGTCACATACTTGGCTGGCAATCAGTATATAAAGTATTTCAAAAATTATTTATATACACAGGGTGTCCCGTAAGTCCGGTCTCAGGAACATTTAAATTAAATTTACAAAGTAACAAAAACTAAAACAAAATGTTCAAATTCATGTCTTGTAACATTTTCTTTTTTGTTGAAGGTAAAACAACAGGCAATGGCTAATATGAAAGCGAGTTACAGTGGTAAGAAAAAGTCCTCCGGAGGCTTTTTCCTTACCACTGTAACTCGCTCTTTCATACTAGCCATTGCCCGTTATTTTACCCGCAACAAGAAAAAAAAAAAGTTCCCAAAACAAGACGAATTTGAACATTTGTTTTCGTTCTAATGTAATCTTTTGTAAATTTAATTTAAAATATTTCCTACGAGACCGGACTTATGGGACACCCTGTATATACGCACGCCAAAAAAAGAAGAAAAATGTCCGTTTCCTTACCTACGACGGTAAGCCTATCTTCTTGTAATCGGTGTGGAAAGTGGGACCTTCACCGGACACTTCGCACTGCAAGATTCCGGCCGCGTTGAGCTTCACCTCCTTGATGAACACGTGACCTTTGATGCTCTTGGTATTGTCCACGGTGAAGGGGTCTACCTTGAACACGAGCACCGGATTCTCGGACTTCGGCGTCCACCGGTAGAACTCGTGGATGCCCAGTACCACTTCACGGTAGAGATGGAGTCTCCCTCCTCGTCCCAGTCACACCTCAGCCACCCCCCTTCCCCCGCTATAATGGGCGTGTCCACGTCCACACGAGTTATCTGCAGGCACTCCACTGAAAGAGACCGGACTGGTTAGAGCCTACTGGGAATTACACCCACTCTACGGCCTACACCTACGCAATAAAGGAAAATGAACGCGTATCTCCGCAAATAGACTACAATGTATTTTTAAAGCCGGATGGTAGGCTATCATTTCCATTTAAGGTTACTGCAGTTTTAAACACCCCTCTAATAAGTGCCTAAACTCAATACTAAGTAGAAAGAAACGTTTGCGACGTAAACCAGTTAGGTTAATATCTTTGAAGTATCCAGCAGGTAGAAGGAGGCTATACACCTAATCAAGAAACTGGTAGCAATATGAAAGCAGGTTTCAATTAGGATTTAGGCAGAAATTTTATATATATATATATATATTAGTGGCAAAGTCTAGAAACAGGATCGTATTAATGCTTAAGATAATGTACAACAGATAAAGGAATTATCGTAATATATTCTGTTTCCAGACTTTATGGCCACCCTGTATATATATATATATATATATATATATATATATATATATATATATATATATATAATTATTACTGTAGTTACCCTTTCAACCTAGATATTTGATTTACATTCGTTTTCTGATCGTAAATGTTGAACTATTTTTATGCAACCTTCATTCAACACAATTACACGACCGAGCAACCCCCCCCCCCCCCCTCCCCCCAAAAAGAAACTCAACGAAGCAAACTTTAAAATTTGCAACCCTTCAAATAAAAATCACAGCCACATTTTTGTACGTAAATCTTAATAGGCCTACCTATGGATTGGGGAAAATATAAGTTATAAATACCGGTGGAGACATTTCTTAATAAAGACTAATGAATAGCATATACATACAAAATATAAGTACAATTGTAGGCCTAACTGCTATAAAGTCGTTGCTGGAATTATTGAATATCCAAATGTAAGATGGACTCGCTGTGAATTATGAGCGAGGAATACTTTCTGGAAGTTTGAAAAACTTTAAAAATATTTGAACTCTTAGTCCATGTATTCAAAAGTAAAAAAAGAAATCCTTTGCTCGATCATTTTCGGCGGGAAAAAAAATTTATTACACACACACACACGTTATGGAAGCGAAATCTTAAAATTTATTAGGCCGTTTACTTAATTTTGGGAACTTTGTGACAAACTGGAAATCTTTATTAAAAATGGATTTTTTTAAAGACTTCTTGACACACTTCACAAAATAACTATTAAGAACCGGTACCGAATTTATTGGAGTCAATATAAGCCATTTTAAATGCAAATCTAAATTTTTCGAAAAATAATTTTTACAATGAGGTCAGAAGCTTCATTTTATAGGACAGATATTTTGTCGATAGGAAATTTCATGAACACACTAATAGAATAACGTTAGTCCGTACTTATAAAGGGCCTACTTGCCCGCTTGCAGACCTCAATCTCCTCAAGATAAAGAAATTGAGTGTATAAAAAATTAGAAAATGTGAGCTGACAACGGTGGAACCAAAGTTCATGCGAATGACGTTTAAACAACGTAAAGAAAAAACTTAACACTAGCTTTCTAATTCCCAATGACGAGGCTTATTTAAATTCGAGGGCTTACCTCGATCTATTAAAGGGAGCAAATACCTAAAAAGCTATTTAAAAAGCCTACATACGATGAATTAATAAAAGTGCAATTTCTCAGAATGAATTTCTTATCTAATGTGGCCACTTAATTTAACATAAATTGGTCCTACAAGATCTACGTAAGCACCATTATACATAGTATAGTAGTATACTGTACTCTGCAGTGTTACCATTAGTAGTTGGCCTATTGCAGGGTACGGTATTTACGAAGTATCGATAAGCCTTATTTAAACAAGACTTTCAATAACAATTTCTGCGCAAGTATTTTTAGAACATGCTGCCAGGTACCTTAACGGCGGGCCTATTCCAATGCTAAGGGGTAGGCCTATGTTAAAGGGGTTATGTAATGTTTCCAGTATTTAACTAACCATGCGCAAATCGGCAGAGGGTTGTTATAACGTACGTATTATAATAGTCTACAACACTTTAAAACGCTCCTGGAGAGGCCCAGTGAAGTGTTCATTAGAAAATTACGTGTCCAGGAAGGTGAGAAATGGGTACAAATCACTTTTCGCATTCCCAAACCTACATTGGCGCGCCACACCCATTACCATGAAAATTACTAAAACCATAAATCCCAAAAGCCAGTTCCTCGCAACTAAAAACCGAGCAGACACCTGCTCCAAGTTCCGTTTGTGTGTTAGATAGATAGAATAACCTTTATTAATAAATTTTTTTTTTTTTCAATTTACAATGACATGAATAATTGTGAAGCTGAACTATTTATTTTATTTAATTTGGCCCTTAAGCTTTAGGCTTTACTGGACTCTTATTAAAAATAAGCAGCCAGTTGTTATAAATTATTAATAAATAAGTAAATAAGTATTATTAAGTTAAAACATGTATTACAATATTAAACAATATTAGTGGACATTAATCCTAGATTTGTTAGTATGCCATTATTAATCGGGATTTCAACTTGGGTTTAAACAAATTGACATTCACAATATTTTTTATATCGGCAAGCAAGTCATTCCATAGTTTCAATCCAATGAAAATGGGTAGTTTTTGAGATGAAGACAATCTAAATTGAGGTATTTAACAAGCTTTGATCTATTCAACTAGGCCTACATATACAGGGTGTTTCAGGTCGACCCTTGAAATATGGAAATTGGCGGAATTTGTAGTTTGTATTTGATATGTTCCATATTTTTAGGGTCGATCTGAAACACCCAGTATACCTCCATTCATAGAAAAATGCCTAAGTCTAGCCTTTAATGCATAAGAGACTCATTTCTGAGATAGGAAGACCATATGTAGGCTATGAATATGCTTAAAAGTACTACTAATTCTTGATCAACCAAATATTTCTAACTAAAAACAATGTACACAGGAATAATTCTGAACATAATCGCATTTTGTTCAAATTTTCACCTAAATAGGACAGAAAAAACAGGTAAGTTAACTCCCCCCCCCGAGTAGTTTACGATCGTGGCCACATTGCAACGCCGCTTTCGGTTAAATCACGTACTAAAGTTAAGCGACGTTGGGTCTGTTCAGAAGTTGGATAGGGGTCCCTCACCCGCGTTCAGATGATGTAACGACCTATAGATGGTTCGCATGCATCCCACGTACTGTATAGGTGTAGGTCCACTCCGTCACCCGAAATATGCCTTTACGAAAGAGGTTAAACAACCCAAAACTTCTTTATTATTCTTCTTAATATCATACCCTCGAGAGAGGGCATTCAAAATAGTAATTGGAGGGTATTAAGGTGACCTCGCATTCGGACTAGAATACGCCATACACATTCCGATTCCGGAACTTTACAACGAGTTACATTGCAGTTCTAAATTTTATTGAATCAAACGCGTTTCTTCTTTAAAAGCCTTTCTATAATCCCCTTTTTAGCCGTGTATCGCGATATGTACGCATAATGGAGGATCCGAATGTTAGCCACTCTTAATTTGAAAATGACAAAGGACGTTTAGACGCAACGAAACCCGTTTGTATGCAACAAGACAAGAGAAGTGTCGGGTCGCCGTAAATGTAGGTCGACCTTTTTCTGGAAAAACCAAAGAAAGCACTTAAATTCTTCGTCTACTCACTGAATGCTTTCACGTTTTAAAGCGATATTCCTCTAGCCATTTTATGCTTTATTCGTTCAGTCATTCACACTCATTTCATACGTTTCATCAACATTTTCGAGCTACTCTTCTTCTTTTGCAAGGGGGACATCTTTTCTTACGTTGATCGCATGGATTCAAAGTTGCTTATCTTTGCCTGCCTGTTTGTTTGTTTGTTTGTTTATCTTTGCTTATTTTGCTCCTTCCTCTTTTTCGTCATTGCGGAGAAGGCTAGTCAGGATAGAGTAGAAATAGCAATGTTCCCTTTGCCAATAAAATTTAAGAGGCGCTGGTCTGGTCTGGTTTCAGAGAACTGAGGGCCCTCAGATGATGGGAAGCTTGATGAGAATTCTCTGTAGTCAAAACTTCCGAGTAGACATTCAACTTTTGGGAAGCTACTTAGCTACAGTAAAACTATTTTTTAGTAGTGTGTAACGAAATTTCGTACCAAAAGGAAAAATAAGAGTATGTACACTACTGGTGAGAGTTCTTAAATTAGGGAGGGGAGGGGAGTGCTGGCCAGCTGGAAGTGCCTCTATAAGTGTAATTCCCATGCGAAGGACACACTATAAATTACGTTAGGATAAATCAGGATAAATCTTTTGCTTTCTAAAGAAAAAGTGGGGAAATCACGTACATGTACACTTTCGTGGGAATTCTTGAAATGGGATGTGCTGACTCGCGTGGAGGCGCCTCTGGATCAGTGCTCCCTTACCTAGATAATTTCAGAGCGAAAGATGCGCAGCAATGTACTATAATTAATTAAATCTTAAAAGGGAGTCTCTCGGCACAATGGTCTTGGCATTCATCAAATAAATGATGCAGCGATGAAATGATTACTTCGTATTAAATAGAGAAATAAATAAAATAAAAACCATTAGAAATGAAAATGAAAAAGAAAAGGTTTATTGGCAGACTATAGTCCATATGACAAATATTATTAATACAATGACAGTTCATATACTAAGGATAGAAATATATACAATTGACTAGAAATAATACTGTAATGAAGTTAAGTGGAGCTACAGACGGACGTTTTCGTACCAAGAAGTCCATAGCTTAGAGCAGTGGTCGGGGAACAGGAGTAAATTATCCAAATGAATGGGGTAAATTTAAAACTTTTGGGGGTAATGCGTGCGGTATGAGAGAGACTGTGCTGATATTTTTTTCGTGTATTTTTATTTTATTTTGTTACATAAATGTGGCGTTATTCTAAATTTTAGAATATTACGAATTTACGTCCTGATTACGTCCTCAAATATATTTTGGGGTAATACCCAAAAAAGTTCGCCGACCACTGGCTTAGAGGATAAATGGCAGGACTCATGGATAGTTTGGATGATCAGGTTGGTTGATTTTTTTAATTCTTTGCATTAGACTGTGTTGAGCACGTCTTGTTACCTCCGGGAAGCTCGGGACATTGCGGGTGGCAAACGCCCGTCTGAATTGAAATTAGATTAAATAGTTCAGCGTTTCACGTTATCCTTTATTTTCCAGTACCCCCTCTAATGCGTAATTGGGTACACGAGGGTAAGTGTGTATTCATGATGTGAATGAACTCAAACTATTCTTATCATTATACTTTTTCCTACAAATCATCTTTAACAACAACTTCCTGTCATCAGTGGTTGGCGGAGGAAGGAGAGCTTTGTCTGTTCTACACTTTCCTGCTACCGTACTACTATTCCTGTGTAAAACCTTTTCACGTCTAAGTGTAAAATATGGTATCAGTTTTCAGTATTCCTTATTTGAATTTGCTTTTTCTTAACTTCTTTCTTGGGCTAACCAGGAGTGGATCTTAGGGTCTTTGTAATTAAGTGACTGACTCTCTCTCTCTCTCTCTCTCTCTAATTGGTAAGTGTTCCATAACCTACCCACTGTGGGCTGGGAGGGGGGGGGGAGATAAGCAGGGGGGGAGAGACTTACTTTTCTGCGCTAATTCTTCTCTCCGAGAGGTCTGCGTTTGAACGAAATCTACGGGTGCCATCTAGAGTCGGCTATAAAGCTATCGTACCTCGTATATCTCTTTCACAACGTAACTTTATTCAAACTTCTCGCTGAATGAAATTATTAAACAATAATAAATGTTAATTAAAATAAAATTCAAACGCCAAAACACGAGACTTATCATGAGCCACCTTTATATCAACTGAGAAAGATTTAGTCACCGTCTAATTTTCTCGCTAAACCCGCGCAATTAACTTCCTTTTAAACCAGTCACCTCAATTGCCTACCTTATTTCACTACATTTAATTTCAAAGTGAACCCGCTTTAATCGCTCACTCACATTAAGGGTTCATCTTAAACTTCACCGATTCAAATTTCTTTAAACACACTCATTCACCGTAATTCCACACTTCAACCATAACCCCACCCACGCGCACACCAGCTAAAATATTATACGATGTTCGCTTAGTTCCTATATGTTAAATTTGTTAAACTTTAATCAAGCCTCTACTTTATACCCTCTTTATTAGGGTTCTCGCTCTGATCTATCCCACCACTTAATTTCTATGCACGCTAAACGGTTAATCACCCGAGCTTTTTTTTAAAGCAAGTCTTACGGACTCGCGGGGAAAAAAAAAAAAAAAAAAAAAAAAAAAAACACGGTTTTGGTTAGTGGATATCGTGCGACACACAAGCGCGTTTCTTAGGCTACTTTACAATAATTTCATTAGCTTACTATGGCATGACAGGCTGTATATCACAACGGTTCACGAGCGAGTACGTTTTAAGTCGAGATTAACGAGCTAGAGTAAAATTCTCGCATTTTACTTTTTATAAACTTGCATATACGTATAAAGTCATTAATATTATCAAAGATTATGGACAGAAAATAGTAGTTGGATGTGAACTCGGACTAAATTATTAAAAATTATTCATGTTCTAAGAGCACCTTCACATTATGAAAATTTTCCTTCATGAATTCCAGAATCGAGGCGCAATTAAGAGTTGATATAATAGCTTAGTAATACATCTGCTAAGTTAAACTAGGCTAGGTTAGATTAGGATACATCCGGTTGGTTAAGTTAATTATGGACTGGGTCTGGATTCTGAAATTTCACCAAGAACTGTAGTGGACCACAATTATTGTCGGTATGAGGAGAGAAATCTGCAAACATATTCGGTGATTCTTATTTATTACTTGTCTAATTTGTGTGTGTGTGTGTGTGTATCTTCGAGATGACATGGGATTGTACAAACGCGTACGAGAATCTAGTATAAGGCAGTTACACGCACGGTACAGAATTTTGTAAGAAAGCCTTGTATGATACAAAGATAAAAGAGCCATTGACGAAAACGATACGAACGACGATCAGAGCACGAGATGTAAAGTATTACATAACTGTTAAAAAGGAGTCATGCTGTACTGAAAAGGGCAAATGGTAACGCTTTACAATGCGCCATTTATGAAAGTATCGCACAAACGTATACAGCGCGAACGTCAATCCGTCAACGCGTGACGGACAAGCGCTTCTTCGGGAGATGAAACGTTTATACAGTATACACAGACTCGTAGATGACGATAAATTAACAAAAGGTCGTTAATGCGAATGAAATTAGATAATTTCCGGAGGTTCTGTAGTTCATTCAAGGAGTGAAACCCTCGCTTCTTTAAAGGCAATGGGCGTCTACGGACGGTCAAAACGCGCACTTCCTTTGAATGAATGTAAATAATTCAAGGTTTCTTTTATCAAAATTAACAAACTTCAGTATTTCTTAATTCCATTTAACCAATCTAAAAAAAAATGTAAAAAACTGTTCAATCCATTTTTCATTTGCATCAGCCAAATTCTCTACTAACTTTTTCCCCCCGACTTGTTAATGAAACATTCTCGTTTCGTAATAACACGAATAATTTGCAGCCTGCTTTACTCGCTTTAATGTAAACCCGTCTTAAGAAATGGATCATCATCAAAGGATCTGAATGGAACGGCGAAAGCGGGATAGGAAGTGGGAGAAAGTCTCTAAAACGGTGTTTATACGGATTACGAGAAAACTCGTATAAAGAGACTGGGTGACGTATAAACGAGACTACTTTGTCGTATAGCAGCGATTGTCCTTTATGAAGAATTTCAGCCTCGAAGTATGTACGCGAGAATGATGTTTATTTAAAGATATGAATGCTTTCACGCCTTCAATTCAGACGAGTAAATAGATTTTCTTAATAATGATGACGCAAACATCATAATCGCGTACAGTTATGGAAATAAGTTCTCCAAATAAAATCTCTGGAAAAAATAATGAAATTTTCAAAATTCAGCAAAACTTCTTAACTTCTTCGCAAATTGGTTGGAGAAAATTATCTTGCACCACTGGACAAAGTTTTATGACTGGGCGCCAAAAAAACAGTCATTCCGATTTTAGTTATTTAGTTTTCAACGAATTATAAATTATTGCCGATTTTTAATTTAATTTTATGGTACTCTTCCACACACAAATTCATGGGCTAACTTTTTCCCTCGATGCACATCCGTTTCATATAAAAAAAAAAAACTGCGGATAAATTACCTTTACAAATACAGCTGAAAAATTGAACTGAATGTAAATATAATTTATGAACCCATAAAATAATTACTCGTTCCGTAGACCTACAATAAAACAATCACGACTCAATTATCGATGACACAAAGCATATTTCTGAAGATCGTATAACCACACTGATTGATGATCATTTCCCTCACGAAGACCCACTTTTAATCAAAATTATACTTACTTAAAAAAAAAAAAAGATTCCGTGACAAATTAAAATGGAAAAGTCAAAATCACTAAGATATATTTTTATTTTAGCGATTTTGACCTCTGAATTATTATTTATGTATCAAAATAATAATAATAATAAACGTCTAAGAGACTCATCCCAAATTACTTCAATTTGAAGTCTGTTTACATTTCATCTTGGGTTCGCAAACAATCGGGATTAACGATTTATATAAAAAAGGAGATTCAGATTCGGTTTATAATTATATATATATATATATATATATATATATATATATCTATCTATCTGTTGAGTCGACGTTCGGATTTTGTACGATATATATATATATTACATACAGGGTGGCGCAAAAGTAAAGAGTAAATGGAGCCAGACAGAATGAATCTTTTTCCGTTCTATTGCCACCACTATTTTTAAATGAAAATTACTTTAGTTTAAAAAATTCATAATTTATAAATTTTCAGTTAAGAATTTATAATTTATGCAATGATGAGGGATTATTGATGACCCCCTTGATTCCTGACTTTTGCGTCACCATATATATGTTACAGGAAATCTGTAACTAGGGATTTCATGAAATTCCTAAAATGTTCAGTGATTTCATACAAGGTTAAGTTGTGATATTTTCGTTAGTTTTAACGAAAATATCAACTTAACCTGACCAATCGTCAAGGGCGTACACAGTCGACCTAATTAGGCATTCAATTAATCTAACCGGACATTCAATAACTTTTCCGTAGGTTTAACGAAAATATCTACAACCTTCCATGAAATCCCTAGTTACACAGATTCCCTATAACATACGTTTGTGTGTGTGTGTGTGTGTGATATTCATGGATGTTGTACGTCGAAAACCATATTCAAATTTTATGTCACGGGCAGAATTAATTACGTTAATTAACGAACAAAATATTAATTAATGGACCCCAATTAATATCAAATTACGATCATTATGACGCCATTTGTAACAAAATAGCGACCAATTTGCCTTCAGCTTTTACAATTCAAAGGAAAATAGGTTAAAATATACGTCTGTCTATATACGGTATATATATATATATATATATATATATATATATATATATAAAAGGAAGTAGGTAACCTTGGAGGTTAGAGCAACCACAAAATTTAGCATTTATTTTTCATTTTAAAAACTGCCAAAACCGAATTGGAAACAGGAAACCGAAACCAGAATTGGTTCCTTCCTCATTAATTCGTCCACACTATTATTACTATTCACATAAAATGATACAAGTACCAACTCCATACATCATCATATTATACAGATAAACACTTTGTATATACATGTATGGCTGCGCAAATATAACGTCATTCTTATTAATCAATCAATATTTTACATACATAAATATATATACACATACGTCATACATATATACAACTCTGAAAACTTTTCCCGAGAAACTTTCATGTTACACACAGACCCTTAAACCCTAGATCCTATCCCAAAGCTGGATCCTCTCTGCTTGGCAGATAGCTGGTAAGTAGTGATGTAGGTCACATCCGCATAACATCCGCACATTTTCTCGCATCCCCACCCGTACTTTGGACTGCGGATGTCGTGCGGATGTGGACCGTTGAGATAAAATGTCATTAATAAGCGGAAATTATCAAATTCTACTATATTAATAGAACTAGTTCATTGTGCGCAAAAGTGATGCAAGCGACAAGACGAGAGGCTGTTCTTGTATGAAGTTACTCTTGCAACCTACTTAGATCCACGTTACAAAGCTGAGTTATTTTCACCTAGTACATTAGAACGAGTTAAATCATCACTTGGCAAAGCAGTTGAAGAGCTTCAATCTCTTGAATCTGTCGCTTCGCCACCCACCAAAAGAATAAAAGTTTCAGTGACAGAACCACCACCATCAACGAGCAAATCTATCACAGAATCTCTCTCTCAGTTTCTTGAGTCAAGCAGCAATGACGAGACCTACGCGATGTCAAAAGATGTAGTAAAAATGATCGAGCTATATCACCAAGAAAAACGCCTGGCTGCATGTGACAATCCTATTAGTTGGTGGAAAAATACGCAGAATATCTATCCATACTTGAGTAAACTTGCAAGGAAACATTTAGCCTGTCCTCCAACAAACGTACCAAGCGAGAGATTATTTAGCAGTGCTGGATTAATATATGATGAAAAGAGAAACAGACTGGCAGCAGAAAAAAAAAATTAATGTTCCTTAAGCATAACCTTCCTATAATTAAGTTTGAACATTAAACGATGAACATCTTAGTTTACTTTATTTTAATTACTCATTTATAAATATGCCTAATAAAACTTTAAACTTAATATAAATAGTTATCAAGCTAATTAAAGATCTCTTTCTATAAGGGTGGAGGTTGGGGAAAGAGGTCGGTGGGGTGCATTTGAGTTGGGTTCACGTCCCGCATCCTGGTAACACAATTATGGTTTCTAATTGTGGCTGAAACTCAACAAAATATAACGAATTTATTTGCAGACGAATTCACTAATTGATTTCTATATTAGTTAGATGCTTGATATTATTTTATATGTTCAGAGAAAAGTACAGCAATTATTGTACAATTAATCAATTATACTACATTATAGCTACAGCTCTCTCTATATAATAACTTATTATATACGTTAAACACAACAAATCTCGAATATATCCTAAAAAATAACGAAAATGTAGACATCCGCATCCGCGGATGTTGAAATCAAACATCCTCAGCCGCATCCGCGGATGTGAAAAAAATGACATCCGCTACATCACTACTGGTAAGGGAAGCTATATTTTGGGGCCTCTGCGAGTGACCCGTTGCCAATGTCGGGCTAGCATCATGAAAAGGAAAACTATAGTTTGTCATTTACCATTACTTATTCGGACTATAGTGGATTTAATTTTCCCGGAAGTGTTCCTTGTTCCATGCACGGTCCGTGTGTAATTTTTTTTTTTTTTTTTTTTTTGTATTGGGGCGTTTACCGCCATTTCCCGCTATATGGTAGCGGATATCATGGCGAGGCGGAATACGAGAAAGAGAAACGGAGACGGAGAAAAGGCACTAGAAAAGGGAGAACAGCGGACTACAGGTGAGAAGCCACCTAAAGCTCAGATAGGATGCGAGATTGGGAGAGGAAGAGGAAAAGACGGTCAAGCGAGAAGAGAGGGCTCTCAGCGAGCATAAGGCGTAAACGTTCGGGGAGGGGAAATCAGAAAGGAACGGAAAAGCGCGACGACGTACTGACGACAGGGTGGGGCATTCCACAAGGATGTGAGAGACGGTGAGGGGCGACTGGCAGGATGCGCAACGAGGAGCCTCCTGCCGGAACATAAGATAGCCGTGCGTGAGGCGCGTATGGCCGATGCGAAGCCGCGCAAGGACGACCTCTTTGTGTCTGGAGCGGTGGAAAGAGGACACCCAGTATGACAGACGGGGGCGGATGGACCAGAGTTTATTTCCGGTGGCATCGTCCCAGGACTGTTGCCACATGCGATCGTAAAAGAACGAAAGACCTGCACATAGTCTGAGAAGGGGACGGGCGGGGGAGGGGAGGCAGCGAGGCGGCGGACCGGGCTAAGCGGTCCGCCGCCTCATTACCGGAAACACCAACATGGGCGGGAACCCAGCAGAAGGTGACCCGGATCCGGTGAATGGTGTGCAGGACATGGTACTCCTGTTGAATAAGGCGTACGAGGGGGTCCGGGGAATCATAGCGCTCGAGCGCCTGAAGGGCGCTCAGCGAGTCCGAAAAAATGGTACAGGAGGACCGCGAACAACCCGATACCAGACGGAGGGCTTCCAGAAGGGCAAAGAGCTCCGCGGAAAAGATGGAGGCCTGAACCGGCAGGGGGATACCCCGGGAGGTAGGTGACAATGACGGAGAGAAGACGGCGGCCGCGACACCTGCAGGGAGCGCGAGCCGTCGGTGTAGACGGGAACGTCGTCCGAATGGACGGGAAGATGGCCAGAAAGAAGACCGGAGGACGGCAGGAAGAGACTCCTTACGCAGGCCACGGAGCGCCTGGCAACGGCAGATAGGGGTGGTCCGCCAGGGGGGCGACAGATCGAAGGAGAACGGCAGAATAGAGGGTGGGGGGATCCCCAGGGACGAGAAAATCTCGGCCAGAGGCAGCGAAATGCCACGTGTCAGGCCGGGGTAGCGCCTGGAGATCGCGGAGAAAAGTAGGGACTCGGGAGGCGGCAGATGCGAAGGTAACACTTCGCCATGAGAAGGCCCCGGCGAAGGGCAGGGGGGGGTGTCCACAGTCCACCTGAAGACTAGCGACAGGGGACGAGCGGAAGGCACCCGACGCCAGGCGAAGGCCACGGTGGAGAAGAGGATCCAGCATACGGAGTGCCGGAGAGGAGGCGGAACTGTAGACCACACAGCCGTAGTCGACACGGGATTGCACCAGGGAGGTGTACAGGCGCAGCAGAGTACGCCTGTCCGCCCCCCAGGTCGTGTGGGACAGATGACCAAAAGGGAGAGGGTGCGGCGAGATGTTTGCCGCAACCGCCTAAGGTGTGGAACCCAACCGAAAAATCCGTCGAGGGTCATACCCAGGAATCTAACGGATGGACGAGGGGAAGAGGAGTGCCGGCAAGGGTAAGAGCGAAGGTATGCGACAGACGGAGGCGCCGAGGACGGAAAAGCATACTGGAAGACTTAGAGGGTGAGAAAGCATAGCCAACCGAGGACGCCCAGCGAACCACCGCATTGATGGCTAGCTGGAGCCGACGTTCAGCCAAAGACGGGAGGCGGCCAGAGCAATAGATAGCCAGGTCATCGGCATAGAGGGAGCTACGAACGGATGTAGGCAGGACCGTAGCGACTGTGTTCATCACGAGTGAGAAACACAAGACGCTAAGGACACTACCCTGAGGGACACCCTCCTCCAACGGAAAGCGGTCAGAGAGGGCAGAACCGATGCGGACGCGGAAAGAACGGGCGGACAAGAAGTTATAAATAAAGGAAGGGAGAAAGCCTACGAAACCCAGGGAGCGTAAGCAGTCGAAGACCGCGCTCCGCCGGGTAGTATCGTAGGCCTTCTGGAGGTCGAAAAGACGGCGAGTACAAATTGACGCCGGGAGAAAGCCTCCTGCACGTCATGGCTAAGGAGAAGGAGGGGTCGGTGGTAGACCGGAAGCGCCGGAAACCAGCCTGGGTAGCAGGTACTGGTCACTCGCCTCCAAGTAAGGACAGCCGCGAGGACCATCGCCCCATTTCCCTACATGCTGTGCCTGCAAGTGATGGAGGCGATGGTCGCCTCGCGGCTGTCCTTTACCTTGGAGGCGAGTGACCAATACCCTGCTACCCAGGCTGGTTTCCGGCGCTTCCGGTCTACCACCGACCCCCTCCTTCTCCTTAGCCATGACGTGCAGGAGGCTTTCTCCCGGCGTCAATTTGTACTCGCCGTCTTTTTCGACCTCCAGAAGGCCTACGATACTACCCGGCGGAGCGCGGTCTTCGACTGCTTACGCTCCCTGGGTTTCGTAGGCTTTCTCCCTTCCTTTATTTATAACTTCTTGTCCGCCCGTTCTTTCCGCGTCCGCATCGGTTCTGCCCTCTCTGACCGCTTTCCGTTGGAGGAGGGTGTCCCTCAGGGTAGTGTCCTTAGCGTCTTGTGTTTCTCACTCGTGATGAACACAGTCGCTACGGTCCTGCCTACATCCGTTCGTAGCTCCCTCTATGCCGATGACCTGGCTATCTATTGCTCTGGCCGCCTCCCGTCTTTGGCTGAACGTCGGCTCCAGCTAGCCATCAATGCGGTGGTTCGCTGGGCGTCCTCGGTTGGCTATGCTTTCTCACCCTCTAAGTCTTCCAGTATGCTTTTCCGTCCTCGGCGCCTCCGTCTGTCGCATACCTTCGCTCTTACCCTTGCCGGCACTCCTCTTCCCCTCGTCCCATCCGTTAGATTCCTGGTATGACCCTCGACGGATTTTTCGGTTGGGTTCCACACCTTAGGCGGTTGCGGCAACATCTCGCCGCACCCTCTCCCTTTTGGGTCATCTGTCCCACACGACCTGGGGGGCGGACAGGCGTACTCTGCTGCGCCTGTACACCTCCCTGGTGCAATCCCGTGTCGACTACGGCTGTGTGGTCTACAGTCCGCCTCCTCTCCGGCACTCCGTATGCTGGATCCTCTTCTCCACCGTGGCCTTCGCCTGGCGTCGGGTGCCTTCCGCTCGTCCCCTGTCGCTAGTCTTCAGGTGGACTGTGGACACCCCCCCCTGCCCTTCGCCGGGCCTTCTCATGGCGAAGTGTTACCTTCGCATCTGCCGCCTCCCGAGTCCCTCTTCTCCGCGATCTCCCAGGCGCTACCCCGGCCTGACACGTGGCATTTCGCTGCCTCTCTGGCCGAGATTTTCTCGTCCCTGGGGATCCCCCCACCCTCTATTCTGCCGTTCTCCTTCGATCTGTCGCCCCCCTGGCGGACCACCCCTATCTGCCGTTGCCAGGCGCTCCGTGGCCTGCGTAAGGAGTCTCTTCCTGCCGTCCTCCGGTCTTCTTTTCTGGCCCATCTTCCCGTCCATTCGGACGACGTTCCCGTCTACACCGACGGCTCGCGCTCCCCTGCAGGTGTCGCGGCCGCCGTCTTCTCTCCGTCATTGTCACCTACCTCCCGGGGTATCCCCCTGCCGGTTCAGGCCTCCATCTTTTCCGCGGAGCTCTTTGCCCTTCTGGAAGCCCTCCGTCTGGTATCGGGTTGTTCGCGGTCTCCTGTACCATTTTTTCGGACTCGCTGAGCGCCCTTCAGGCGCTCGAGCGCTATGATTCCCCGGACCCCCTCGTACGCCTTATTCAACAGGAGTACCATGTCCTGCACACCATTCACCGGATCCGGGTCACCTTCTGCTGGGTTCCCGCCCATGTTGGTGTTTCCGGTAATGAGGCGGCGGACCGCTTAGCCCGGTCCGCCGCCTCGCTGCCTCCCCTCCCCCGCCCGCTCCCCTTCTCAGACTATGTGCAGGTCTTTCGTTCCTTTTACGATCGCATGTGGCAACAGTCCTGGGACGATGCCACCGGAAATAAACTCTGGTCCATCCGCCCCCGTCTGTCATACTTGGGTGTCCTCTTTCCACCGCTCCAGACACAAAGAGGTCGTCCTTGCGCGGCTTCGCATCGGCCATACGCGCCTCACGCACGGCTATCTTATGTTCCGGCAGGAGGCTCCTCGTTGCGCATCCTGCCAGTCGCCCCTCACCGTCTCTCACATCCTTGTGGAATGCCCCACCCTGTCGTCAGTACGTCGTCGCGCTTTTCCGTTCCTTTCTGATTTCCCCCTCCCCGAACGTTTACGCCTTATGCTCGCTGAGAGCCCTCTCTTCTCGCTTGACCGTCTTTTCCTCTTCCTCTCCCAATCTCGCATCCTATCTGAGCTTTAGGTGGCTTCTCACCTGTAGTCCGCTGTTCTCCCTTTTCTAGTGCCTTTTCTCCGTCTCCGTTTCTCTTTCTCGTATTCCGCCTCGCCATGATATCCGCTACCATATAGCGGGAAATGGCGGTAAACGCCCCAATACAAAAAAAAAAAAAAAAAAAAATTACACACGGACCGTGCATGGAACAAGGAACACTTCCGGGAAAATTAAATCCACTATAGTCCGAATAAGTAATGGTAAATGACAACTATAGTTTTCCTTTTCATGATGCTAGCCCGACATTGGCAACGGGTCACTCGCAGAGGCCCCAAAATATAGCTTCCCTTACCAGTAGTGATGTAGCGGATGTCATTTTTTTCACATCCGCGATGCGGCTGAGGATGTTTGATTTCAACATCCGCGGATGCGGGATGTCTACATTTTCGTTATTTTTTAGGATATATTCGAGATTTGTTGTGTTTAACGTATATAATAAGTTATTATATAGAGAGAGCTGTAGCTATAATGTAGTATAATTGATTAATTGTACAATAATTGCTGTACTTTTCTCTGAACATATAAAATAATATCAAGCATCTAACTAATATAGAAATCAATTAGTGAATTCGTCTGCAAATAAATTCGTTATATTTTGTTGAGTTTCAGCCACAATTAGAAACCATAATTGTGTTACCAGGATGCGGGACGGAACCCAACTCAAATGCACCCCACCGACCTCTTTCCCCAACCTCCACCCTTATAGAAAGAGATCTTTAATTAGCTTGATAACTATTTATATTAAGTTTAAAGTTTTATTAGGCATATTTATAAATGAGTAATTAAATAAAGTAAACTAAGATGTTCATCGTTTAATGTTCAACTTAATTATAGGAAGGTTATGCTTAAGGAACATTAATTTTTTTTTTCTGCTGCCAGTCTGTTTCTCTTTTCATCATATATTAATCCAGCACTGCTAAATAATCTCTCGCTTGGTACGTTTGTTGGAGGACAGGCTAAATGTTTCCTTGCAAGTTTACTCAAGTATGGATAGATATTCTGCGTATTTTTCCACCAACTAATAGATTGTCACATGCAGCCAGGCGTTTTTCTGGTGATATAGCTCGATCATTTTTACTACATCTTTTGACATCGCGTAGGTCTCGTCATTGCTGCTTGACTCAAGAAACTGAGAGAGAGATTCTGTGATAGATTTGCTCGTTGATGGTGGTGTTCTGTCACTGAAACTTTTATTCTTTTGGTGGGTGGCGAAGCGACAGATTCAAGAGATTGAAGCTCTTCAACTGCTTTGCCAAGTGATGATTTAACTCGTTCTAATGTACTAGGTGAAAAATAACTCAGCTTTGTAACGTGGATCTAAGTAGGTTGCAAGAGTAACTTCATACAAGAACAGCCTCTCGTCTTGTCGCTTGCATCACTTTGCGCACAATGAACTAGTTCTATTAATATAGTAGAATTTGATAATTTCCGCTTATTAATGACATTTTATCTCAACGGTCCATCCGCACGACATCCGCAGTCCAAAGTACGGGTGGGGATGCGAGAAATGTGCGGATGTTATGCGGATGTGACCTACATCACTACTTACCAGCTATCTGCCAAGCAGAGAGGATCCAGCTTTGGGATAGGATCTAGGGTTTAAGGGTCTGTGTGTGTAACATGAAAGTTTCTCGGGAAAAGTTTTTCAGAGTTGTATATATGTATGACGTATGTGTATATATATTTATGTATGTAAATATTGATTGATTAATAAGAATGACGTTATATTTGCGCAGCCATACATGTATATACAAAGTGTTTATCTGTATAATATGATGATGTATGGAGTTGGTACTTGTATCATTTTATGTGAATAGTAATAATAGTGTGGACGAATTAATGAGGAAGGAACCAATTCTGGTTTCGGTTTCCTGTTTCCAATTCGGTTTTGGCAGTTTTTAAAATGAAAAATAAATGCTAAATTTGTGGTTGCTCTAACCTCCAAGGTTACCTACTTCCTTTTATATATATATATATATATATATATATATATATATATATATATATACCGTATATAGACAGACGTATATTTTAACCTATTTTCCTTTGAATTGTAAAAGCTGAAGGCAAATTGGTCGCTATTTTGTTACAAATGGCGTCATAATGATCGTAATTTGATATTAATTGGGGTCCATTAATTAATATTTTGTTCGTTAATTAACGTAATTAATTCTGCCCGTGACATAAATTTGAATATGGTTTTCGACGTACAACATCCATGAATATCACACACACACACACACAAACGTATGTTATAGGGAATCTGTGTAACTAGGGATTTCATGAAGGTTGTAGATATTTTCGTTAAACCTACGGAAAAGTTATTGAATGTCCGGTTAGATTAATTGAATGCCTAATTAGGTCGACTGTGTACGCCCTTGACGATTGGTCAGGTTAAGTTGATATTTTCGTTAAAACTAACGAAAATATCACAACTTAACCTTGTATGAAATCACTGACATTTTAGGAATTTCATGAAACCCTAGTTACAGATTTCCTGTAACATATATATGGTGACGCAAAAGTCAGGAATCAAGGGGGTCATCAATAATCCCTCATCATTGCATAAATTATAAATTCTTAACTGAAAATTTATAAATTATGAATTTTTTAAACTAAAGTAATTTTCATTTAAAAATAGTGGTGGCAATAGAACGGAAAAAGATTCATTCTGTCTGGCTCCATTTACTCTTTACTTTTGCGCCACCCTGTATGTAATATATATATATATCGTACAAAATCCGAACGTCGACTCAACAGATAGATAGATATATATATATATATATATAATATATATATATATAATTATAAAACCGATCTGAATCTCCTTTTTTATAAATCGTTAATCCCGATTGTTTGCGAACCAAGATAATGTAAACAGACTTCAAATTGAAGTAATTTGGGATGATCTCTTAGACGTTTATTATTATTATTATTTTGATACATAAATAATAATTCAGAGGTCAAAATCGCTAAAATAAAAATATATCTTAGTGATTTTGACTTTTCCATTTTAATTTGTCACGGAATCTTTTTTTTTTTTTAAGTAAGTATAATTTTGATTAAAAGTGGGTCCTTCGTGAGGGAAATGATCATCAATCAGTGTGGTTATACGATCTTCAGAAATTGCTTTGTGTCATCGATAATTGAGTCGTGATTGTTTTATTGTAGGTCTACGGAACGAGTAATTATTTTATGGGTTCATAAATTATATTTACATTCAGTTCAATTTTTCAGCTGTATTTGTAAAGGTAATTTATCAGCAGTTTTTTTTTTTTATATGAAACGGATGTGCATCGAGGGAAAAAGTTAGCCCATGAATTTGTGTGTGGAAGAGTACCATAAAATTAAATTAAAAATCGGCAATAATTTATAATTCGTTGAAAACTAAATAACTAAAATCGGAATGACTGTTTTTTTGGCGCCCAGTCATAAAACTTTTCCATGGTGCAAGATAATTTTCTCCAACCAATTTGCGAAGAAGTAAGAAGTTTTGCTGAATTTGAAAATTTCATTATTTTTTCCAGAGATTTTATTTGGAGAACTTATTTCCATAACTGTACGCGATTGATGTTTGCGTCATCATTATTAAGAAATCTATTACTCGTCTGAATTGAAGGCGTGAAAGCATTCATATCTTTAAATAAACATCATTCTCGCGTACATACTTCGAGGCTGAAATTCTTCATAAAGGGACAATCGCTGCTATACGACAAAGTAGTCTCGTTTATACGTCACCCAGTCTCTTTATACGAGTTTTCTCGTAATCCGTATAAACACCGTTTAGAGACTTTCTCCCACTTCCTATCCCGCTTTCGCCGTTCCATTCAGATCCTTTGATGATGATCCATTTCTTAAGACGGGTTTACATTAAAGCGGTAAAGCAGGCTGCAAATTATTCGTATGTTATTACGAAACGAGAATGTTTCATTAACAAGTCGGGGGGAAAAAGTTAGTAGAGAATTTGGCTGATGCAAATGAAAAATGGATTGAACAGTTTTTTACATTTTTTTTTAGATTGGTTAAATGGAATTAAGAAATACTGAAGTTGTTAATTTTGATAAAGAAACCTTGAATTATTTACATCATTCAAGGAAGTGCGCGTTTTGACCGTCCGTAGACGCCATTGCCTTTAAAGAAGCGAGGGTTTCACTCCTTGAATGAACTACAGAACCTCCGGAAATTATCTAATTTCATTCGCATTAACGACCTTTTGTTAATTTATCGTCATCTACGAGTCTGTGTATACTGTATAAACGTTTCATCTCCCGAAGAAGCGCTTGTCCGTCACGCGTTGACGGATTGACGTTCGCGCTGTATACGTTTGTGCGATACTTTCATAAATGGCGCATTGTAAAGCGTTACCATTTGCCCTTTTCAGTACAGCATGACCTTTTTAACAGTTATGTAATACTTACATCTCGTGCTCTGATCGTCGTTCGTATCGTTTTCGTCAATGGCTCTTTTATCTTTGTATCATACAAGGCTTTCTTACAAAATTCTGTACCGTGCGTGTAACTGCCTTATACTAGATTCTCGTACGCGTTTGTACAATCCCATGTCATCTCGAAGATACACACACACACACACACAAATTAGACAAGTAATAAATAAGAATCACCGAATATGTTTGCAGATTTCTCTCCTCATACCGACAATAATTGTGGTCCACTACAGTTCTTGGTGAAATTTCAGAATCCAGACCCAGTCCATAATTAACTTAACCAACCGGATGTATCTAATCTAACCTAGCCTAGTTTAACTTAGCAGATGTATTACTAAGCTATATATCAACTCTTAATTGCGCCTCGATTCTGGAATTCATGAAGGAAATTTTCATAATGTGAAGGTGCTCTTAGAACAGAATAATTTTAATAATTTAGTCCGAGTTCACATCCAACTACTATTTTCTGTCCATAATCTTTGATAATATTAATGACTTTATACGTATATGCAAGTTATAAAAAAGTAAAATGCGAGAATTTTACTCTAGCTCGTTAATCTCGACTTAAAACGTACTCGCTCGTGAACCGTTGTGATATACAGCCTGTCATGCCATAGTAAGCTAATGAAATTATTGTAAAGTAGCCTAAGAAACGCGCTTGTGTGTCGCACGATATCACTAACCAAAACCGTGTTTTTTTTTTTTTTTTTTTTTTTTTTTTTTTTCCCCGCGAGTCCGTAAGACTTGCTTTTAAAAAAAAGCTCGGGTGATTAACCGTTTAGCGTGCATAGAAATTAAGTGGTGGGATAGATCAGAGCGAGAACCCTAATAAAGAGGGTATAAAGTAGAGCTTGATTAAAGTTTAACAAATTAACATATAGGAACTAAGCGAACATCGTATAATATTTTAGCTGGTGTGCGCGTGGGTGGGGTTATGGTTGAAGTGTGTGGAATTACGGTGAATGAGTGTGTTTAAAGAAATTTGAATCGGTGAAGTTTAAGATGAACCCTTAATGTGAGTGAGCGATTAAAGCGGGTTCACTTTG
>JAJOZX010007419.1:0-62500 GCA_023014485.1 Bathynomus jamesi
GAGGTGACTGATTTAGAAAAGGACTTGGGTGTGCTAATTAGCAGCGACCTTAAGTTACGAAACAGTGCGTAGAGATGGAAAGAAAGCCCAGAAACTATTGGGTTATATCAGGAGGGCAATTTCAGTTTCGGAACAAGGAGATGTGCTCTCACTGTACATATTCCTGGTTCTGCCGCACTTGAGTATGCTGTGCAGTTCTGGTCGCCCCCCTCAGGAAAGGATATTGAGAGGCTGGAGCGAGTGCGGAGGCGAGGCCACAAAGTAATCCCTTCGTTAGGCATATGGGCTACAATCGACGGTACGCGCCCTGAAACTTGTTTCGCTTGAAACTCGCGAGAGCTGCATCCGCGGTCAACTGATCGAGGTTTTTCAGCTCTTACGCGGGTTCAACGATGTCGATTTAGAAGTATGTTTAGTTTAAATGATAACCAATTCGCAACAATGGTGGAAGTTGGATTTGAAACGGTTTAGGACTAGTGGGTGTGTGGGAATTACTTTACGTATAAGATCTGTGACACATGGAACAGGTTACCTTCGGAAGTTGTGAACAGTTCCTCTGTGGATCAGTTCAAGAAAAGGTTAGACGAAATCTTGCACACTATTTGAGTGTGTAAAGACATTTAGGACTCAGTCTGCGGAAATTTCTTTTCCTATAAAATAGTTAATATCTGGAACCAACTTCCCTCAGAGGTGTTCCAGTCAAAGTGTAAATCTGTTTAAAAATAGGCTAGACAAAGTAATGAACACACTCATAGTTAAGATTAAACCTCAGAAACTCTGCAGGAGTTCGCTTGCTCGGTATCTCTGTGAGCAAGCTAAATATAGAGCTATTATATATTCTCACTTTCCTGTAAAATTTCCTTGGCTACTTTTCAGGGTCAAGGTATTTTCTTCAACCTTTTTCCGTACCTGCCTCTGGCAGGGAGGGAGCGGAGGTGTGGGAGAGAGCCTTCTACTTTTCCATCCAGTTTTCTACTACTGCTAGGATAGTTGAAAGACAAAATTTTCCCTGGCACCCGTTGCATTGGTACCTCCTCGGTATGGGCCGCAAGGCCTTTTGAGGTACTTCTTTTCCTTGTAACTCCTTGTAACTCTCTTCTCTCGCTGGGCGTGAAGTTTATTGACCCCTTCGATGCATTTTCGGGTAGGTGGGACCTTTACCAGAGGGATGGTGTCCACCTCAATAACAAGGGTAAAGGTGTGCTAGGCGCGCTGCTCGACCGGCACCTATACAGAATGGTGAGGTCGAGTCCGGGGAGAGATGATGAGCCCCCACCGGGGAGAGATGAGGATGAGCCGGTGGCGGACGTACCTTCAACTGAAGGGTGCATCGAAGTACAGGTGGGTGACCCTCCTCCTACGTTGGAGGGGGCTCAGTCTCCTGCGGAAGTTGCCCCCTCGTTAGTGAGGGGCTCTTCAACTCCCGACAGCCCTGGCTGTTCGGGAAACGGGTCGTGCTAGGGGGCGGTCAGAATAGGGAAGGCTCCCTCCGTGCAATGCTTTTTAATGCTAGGTCAATTAGGAACAAGTTTTGCGAGCTACGGGCGCTCTTAGCATCAGAATACCAGGATATCGTTGCTATCACCGAGTCCTGGATTCATACTGATCGTAGGGACTACTTTGGGGAGTTCGAAATTCCCGGTATAGAATGTTTCGCAAAGACCGCACCCGTGGGGAGGGGGTGGGGTACTAATATACGTCAGAGACACGTTGAGTCCGGTTGACTGCCAGTTCCGGTCGGAACGGGAGCTGCTTGGCGTCGATCTGAACGTGGGAGGGACGAACTATAGGTTAATCTTGGTGTACAGACCTCCGCATCTCCTCCTCGAGGAGGATACAGCCCAGTACACCGAACTCAGTAGCCTGCTAGGGGATAGGGTGTGTGTAGTTTTAGGAGACTTCAACTGTCGCGGCATAAAGTGGGAAAACAGGACTGCCGATGCTGAAGGGAGGAGGCTAGTTGACTTTGCTGATGAGAACTTCCTCACTCAGTGGGTCAACGAGCCTACACGAGGCGAAAGCGTTCTAGACTTAGTGTTCACGACCGAAGACAACCTCGTCACTGGCCTCACCGTTGACGAATCGTTGGGCGGGAGTGATCAGTCATATTAGGTTCCGTGTGTGCGTCCCTCTGGTGAAGCGTAGTAACTCGAGAGGCAGTAAGCTCGATCTCCGGCGGGCGAACTTTGTTAGCCTCAGGGATAGCGTAGGAGATATGGGGTTAGAGGTGGCGGCGATGTTGAGGGAGTGTGGAGTGCATTCCGGGACGAGTTTATGGTGCTGCAGTCTGCTGCCATACCTCAAAACCGGTCACCCCTGCTTCAACGCAGCCAAGTGGTTCAATCGTGACATTGCTTCGGCTATCCGAAATAGGAAAGTAGCGTATAGGAGGGCGAAGGCCAATCGTTCCCATGAGAACACTTTAGCGTATGTCCGCCTGTGTAGGGAAGTGAAGGCGAAGGTTAGGCTAGCGAAACGTAATGAAGAACTACGGGTGGCAAGCCTCTGCAAGGGGAACCCTAAGGAGTTCTTCAGTTATGTTAATAGTAGAAAGCCATTAGAAGCATGATAGGTCCGTTAAAGGACGGAAGCGGCGTTCTGCGGACCTCGGACGCGGACATCGCAATGTGCTTAATGAGTACTTTGCGGGAGTGTTCACCAGGGAGGACACCCGCATCATCCCCGAGCCAGGTGTGAGGCACGAAGGTGCTGGCCTGGATAATGTTCGATGTACCGCGACAGTCGTTGCCGATAGAATAGACAAACTGAGCGCGTTTAAGGCTCCTGGGCCAGACCAGTTTCTCCGAGTGTTTGCGGAAGGTGCGCGACCAGGTGGCTCCCCACCTGGCTACAGTCTTCAATAAATCGTTGGAGACGGGCCAGGTGCCTGGTGACTGGAGGGAAGCCAACGTGACCCCTATCTTTAAGAAAGGGGATCACGAAAGTCCAGGGAACTATCGTCCATTAGTCTCACTTCAGTTGTAGGTAAATTATTAGAGGGGATAATAGCGGATAGGATCGTTGACCATTTGGATTCCTACAAGCTGCTTGGGGACTCCCAGCATGGGTTTAGACGGCATAGGTCGTGTCTCATCAACTTGCTCGAGTTTTTCCACGTCATGTTGGGTGAGTACGATAAGAGTAGGGCGATTGATATACTTTATCTCGACTTTCAGAAAGCCTTTGATAAGGTACCTCACCGCCGGCTAATGGCGAAAGTCCGCGCGCTGGGTATCGGTAGGGAAATAGGTAGGTGGATTGAAAACTGGCTGAAGAATAGGCGGCAGAGGGCTGTAATTAAAGGTGCTAGTTCGGGTTGGGCCTCGGTCACTAGTGGGGTTCCTCGGGGTTCCGTTTTGGGGCCGCTGTTGTTTATCATTTTCATAAATGATATCGACGGTGGCATCGTCAGTCGGATCGCCAAATTCGCTGATGACACCAAGCTTGGGGCCAATGTTGGGACGCCCGAAGCGATCGAGGAACTGCGTGCGGACCTAGGTAGGATAGGAGAGTGGTCCGAAAAATGGCAAATGCCGTTTAACTTGGGTAAATGCAAAGTGATGCACGTTGGCTACGCCAATCCCAAGTCGGACTACTCGATGTTGGGTAGTAATATCGAGGTGACTGATTTAGAAAAGGACTTGGGTGTGCTAATTAGCAGCGACCTTAAGTTTACGAAACAGTGCGTAGAGGTGGAAAAGAAAGCCCAGAAACTATTGGGTTATATCAGGAGGCAATTTCAGTTTCGGAACAAGGAGATTGTGCTCTCACTGTACAATTCCCTGGTTCTGCCGCACTTGGAGTATGCTGTGCAGTTCTGGTCGCCCACCCTCAGGAAAGATATTGAGAGGCTGGAGCGAGTGCAGGCGAGGGCCACAAAGTTAATCCCTTCCGTTAGGCGTATGGGCTACAATCGACGGTTACGCGCCCTGAACTTGTTTTCGCTTGAAACTCGGAGGCTGCGCGGTCAACTGATCGAGGTTTTCAAGCTCTTACGCGGGTTCAACGATGTCGATTTTAGAAGTATGTTTAGTTTAAATGATAACCCAATTCGCAACAATGGTTGGAAGTTGGATTTGAAACGGTTTAGGACTAGTGTGTGTGGGAATTACTTTACGTATAAGATCTGTGACACATGGAACAGGTTACCTTCGGAAGTTGTGAACAGTTCCTCTGTGGATCAGTTCAAGAAAAGGTTAGACGAAATCTTGCACACTATTTGAGTGTGTAAAGACATTTAGGACCTCAGTCTGCGGAAATTTCTTTTCCTATAAAATAGTTAATATCTGGAACCAACTTCCCTCAGAGGTTGTTTCCAGTCAAAGTGTAAATCTGTTTAAAAATAGGCTAGACAAAGTACTGAAACACACTCATAGTTTAAGATTAAAACCTCAGAAAACTCTGCAGGAGTTCGCTTGCTCGGTGTCTCTGTGAGCAAGCTAAATATAGAGCTATTTATATATTCTCCACTTTCCTGTAAAATTTCCTTGGCTACTTTTCCAGGGTCAAGGTATTTTCTTCAACCTTTTTCCGTACCTGCCTCTGGCAGGGAGGGAGCGGAGGGTGGGGAGAGAGCCTTCTACTTTTCCATCCAGTTTTCTACTACTGCTAGGATAGTTGAAAGACAAAATTTTCCCTGGCACTCGTTGCCATTGGTACTTCCTCGGTATGGGCCGCAAGGCCTTTTGAGGTACTTCTTTTCCTTGTAACTCCTTGTAACTCTCTCTCTCTCTCTCTCTCTCTCTCTCTCTCTCTCTCTCTCTCATGCACATTGGCTACGCCAATCCCAAGTCGGACTACTCGATGTTGGGTAGTAATATCGAGGTGACTGATTTGGAAAAGGACTTAGGTGTGCTAATTAGCAGTGACCTTAAGTTTACCAAACAGTGCGTAGAGGTGGAAAAGAAAGCCCAGAAGCTGTTGGGTTATATGAGGAGGCAATTTCGATTTCGGAACAAGGAGATTGTGCTCTCTCTGTACAATTCCCTGGTTCGGCCGCACCTGGAGTATGCTGTGCAGTTCTGGTCGCCCACCCTCAGGAAAGATATTGAGAGGCTGGAGCGAGTGCAGGCGAGGGCCACAAAGTTAATCCCTTTCCTTAGGCATATGGGCTACAGTCGACGCTTACGCGTCCTGAATTTGTTTTCGCTTGAAACTCGGAGGCTGCGCGGTCAACTCATCGAGGTTTTCAAGCTCTTACGCGGGTTCAACAATATCGATTTTAGAAGCATGTTTAGTTTAAATGATAACTCAACTCGCAACAATGGTTGGAAGTTGGATTTGAAACGGTTTAGCACTAATGTGTGTGGGAATTACTTTACCTATAAGATGTGTGACACGTGGAACAGGCTACCTTCAGATGTTGTGAACAGTTCTTCTGTGGATCAGTTCAAGAAAAGGTTAGACCGAATCTTGCACACTATTTGAGGGTGTAGGTATTTTTCCCTGGCACCCGTCACTTCTTGTCCTTGTAACTCCTTGTAACTCTCTCGAAAGCATAAAATGAGGAGTAAATAACATTTCGACTGTTGTCTGACATTCCTCATTGGAATCTTAAAATGGCAATAAAAATTCAAATTGACTTCGCGATCGCAAAGAGACTTTCTGACTGCATGTATATACAGTATGTGTGTGGTAAGTATGTAAACAGAATGTCTGTAAGAATTTAAGTATGTATAGAGATGGCTCAATTGATTTCCAAACCCACAAAGAATTTTTTCTTTACAAAGAATACGTTTCGAATCATGCTATAACTACTTGTCAAGTCTTTTGGAATTATTTTATAGGTGAGAATTCAAAACGTACAATAATAATAATAATAATAATAACAACGTAGGTAATATTCACCGCCGAAATGTAAACAGAGAATCATGAAATTTTGCAAAAATTTTCAATTTAATTAAAAAGAGTGTAATGTCTGTCCAATGATTTTTTGAGAAAATCTCACAATTTTTATGTTAAAGATTAAAAAAAAAATAGATTAAATGTCTTCTAAAAATTTTTACCAAGTTAATTCTTAGTATACAAGCGTTATAATAACAATTCAGAGAGAGAGAGAGAGAGAGAGAGAGTTACAAGGAGTTACAAGGAAAAGAAGTACCCCAAAAGGCCTTGCGACCCATACCGAGGAGGTACCAATGGCAACAGTGCCAGGGAAAATTTTCTACACACTCAAATAGTGTGCAAGATTTGGTCTAACCTTTTCTTGAAATGATCCACAGAGGAACTGTTCACAACTTCTGAAGGTAACCTGTTCCACGTGTCACAGATCTTATACGTAAAGTAAGTCCCACACACACTAGTCCTAAACCATTTCAAATCCAACTTCCAACCATTGTTGTGAGTTGGGTTATCATTTAAACTAAACATGTTTCTAAAATCGACATCGTTGAACCCGCGTAAGAGCTTGAAAACCTCGATGAGTTGACCGCGCAGCCTCGGAGTTTCCAGCGAAAACAAGTTCAGGGCGCGTAACCGTCGATTGTAGCCCATATGCCTAACAGAAGGGATTAACTTTGTGGCCCTCGCCTGCCCTCGCTCCAGCCTCTCAATATCTTTCCTGAGGGTGGGCGACCAGAACTGCACTGCATACTCCAGGTGCGGCCGAACCAGGGAATTGTAGAGAGAGAGCACAATCGCCTTGTTCCGAAACTGAAATTGCCTCCTGATATATCCCAACAGCTTCTGGGCTTTCTTTTCCACCTCTACGCACTGTTTGGTAAACTTAAGGTCGCTGCTGATTAGCACACCCAAGTCCTTTTCCAAATCAGTCGCCTCGATATTGTTCCCCAACATGGAGTAGTCCGACTTGGGGTTGGCATTTACCCAAGTTAAACGGCATTTGCCATTTTTCGGACCACTCTCCTATCCTACCTAGGTCCGCACGCAGTTGCTCGATCGCTTCGGGCGTCCCAACATTGGCCCCAAGCTTGGTGTCATCAGCGATTTTGGCGATCCGACTGACGATGCCACCGTCGGTATCATTTATGTAAATGATAAACAACAGTGGCCCCAAAACGGAACCCTGAGGAACCCCACTAGTGACCGAGGCCCAACCCGAACTAACCCCTTTAATTACAATCCTCTGCCGCATATTCTTCAGCTAGTTTTCAATCCACCTACCTATTTCCCCACCGATACCCAGCGCACGCACTTTCGCCATTAGCCGGCGGTAAGGTACCTTATCAAAGGCTTTCTGAAAGTCGAGATAAAGTATATCAATCGCCCTACTCTTATCATACTCACTCAACATGACGTGGAAAAACTCGAGCAAGTTGGTGAGACACGACCTATGCCGTCTAAACCCATGTTGGGAGTCCCCAAGCAGCTTGTAGGAATCCAAATGGTCAACGATCCTATCCGCTATTATCCCCTCTAATAATTTACCTACAACCGAAGTGAGACTAATGGGACGATAGTTCCCTGGACTTTCGTGATCCCCTTTCTTAAAGATAGAGGTCACGTTGGCTTCCCTCCAGTCACCAGGCACCTGGCCCGTCTCCAACGATTTATTGAAGACTGTAGCCAGGTGGGGAGGCACCTGGTCGCGCACCTCTCGCAACACTGGGGAGAAACTGGTCTGGCCCAGGAGCCTTAAACGCGCTCAGTTTGTCTATTCTATCGGCAACGACTGTCGCGGTACATCGAACACTATCGAGGCCAGCACATTCGTGCCTGACGCCTGGCTCGGGGATGACGCGGGTGTCCTCCCTGGTGAACACTCCCGCAAAGTACTCATTAAGCACATTAGCGATGTCCGCGTCGGAGGTCCGCAGAACGCCGCTTCGGTCCTTTAACATATATATCATGCTTCTAATGGGCTTTCTACTATTAACAACTGAAGAACTACTTAGGGTTCCCCTTGCAGAGGCCTGCCACCCTTAGTTCTTCGTTACGTTTCGCTAGTAGCCTAACCTTTTCCTTCACTTCCATACACAGAGAGAGAGAGAGAGAATTTTCTTTCAAAAATATATAATGGGCGAAATTTTCCTTATTTTGCGATTGGATCTTTGAGTATTTAATCCGGCAATTAACCATAATTAAATAATGAACTGATCCCTATTATTGGCTTCGGAGGGGAAGCTTCTTAAGGTAGTTAGGGTGAAATCGAGTTTTACAGAGGGATATTGGGCGGGCGAAGATGAGGGGAAAATGAGTATAAAAGAGTTGAAGGGAAAAAGGTAGAGCCAAAGAGCTGAAGAATTTTAAGGTTTGAGAGATTACTTACCATTTGACCCTATTCCCATTTACTATCCGAAACTGGGAATTCCAGACTTAGGAATTAGTAAAAAAATAAGATTATGACGTAGTTACAGGACCGAGGGATATTTTCTATAAAAAGTCTGGCTCGAATGGGAAATCCTAATTTGGGAATGGATCAAATTGAAAATTGCCTCCTTTGAGATTTCAACTTTGGGATTTCTCATTCTTGGACGACGAATAAAAGGGGAATGACGGAGATTGATAAGGGACCAGTTTGAGAATGGATAAAGAGGCGGCATACCATCATTCAGGCGAGGACACAAAGAGGGCAATCTTTTGTTAGATGTTACAACACGTCCTAAATGGCAGAAATGATGTCATATATTCAAAGTTAATTATTAGGTGTTGGCCAATTGGTTGTATTGTAGAAGGTTAAAGCATATTTAATGATTTAATAGTCTTCCCATTGGATCCGCATTTCGATCTGTTACTAAACGCAAATGCCTACTCCCACTACTGGAAGGAAAAAGTGGCACTAGTAGTAGTCTGAGAGCAACTGAATGTCAGACTGTGAAATTCTTAAAAGAGGTCGAAAATTCGTTACAGCTAGCGTGTTCGCAGCTGACATTGTTTTGTCTCGTTATTTGGTTGCTTCATAGACTATATTTTCGAATTTTAAAACTTTTATAAACAGAAGCTTTCCCACTTTCCTGCTCTTCGCGATATTCCGAGTGGGTCGATTTTTCTGTCGCTTAGTGTATATATATATGTATGGTGTAACAAAAGTCCGTTCTCATACAATTGATCGTTATTTTCTTTAGTGATGAGGCTTGTTTCCATTAAAATGCAATTTGATCATGTACTGGATTAACTGGTAAGTTCTACAGATCTACAGAAGCTAAGGCTAACAAAGACTCTAAGATCCACTCTAAGGTTAGCCCGAGAGAAAGAAAAGCGTAGGGGGTTAAGAGAAGAGAATAAGGGGTTAAGTAAGTAGCAACACCTATCACTCGTGGGTTAACATTCATTCAGAAAAAAAGAGAAAAAAGACTCACCATCATCATCCGCCGGCCACTGCCGACAAGTCAGAAAAATAGTCGGAGAGAATAGGAAAGATTGCAGAACGGTCCTCTACTCCATAGGGAGGTAGAGCCCACTCTGCCGGAAAGGGGTGAAAGATGAAAAGAAGTAAAATAAGAGCGCATTACAAACCATGCAACACATTCTTAACTCAAACACTATCATACCATGCAAACTACAGACATGCAATAAAGATTGTATAGTTCATTGTATTGTTTGTAATGTATGGTTAAAATTATTTTCTCGTTCAATTCTGTTATATTTTATTTCCCTACGACAACGTACTTTTGTTACACCCTGTATATATATATGTATGTATTATTTTGCATTTATTTTAATATGGGCGCCCGGTAGCTTAGTGGTTACGGTGTTGGACTCTGAGTGGTGAGGCTTTGGTTCGTCCGTGCCTGCTGGCTCCTGGCTTGATTTGAATTATCCCCTTACCCTGTTCATTTTTTGGCTAAAAATAACCTCTGGAGCCACACTCGCCCTGGCAGAGTGGGAAAATGAGCTTCCTGGCTGTTATCTTTATTACTTTAATAATTAATAAATGAAAACTGACCGAGATTATTAATTATTATTATTATTATTATTTAGCACCTCTTTAGAAACTTAAAGAAAGATTAATTTTATTGCTGATTACATAGATACTGGTAATATTTTTCTTATTTTTATGACAATAGTTACGTAAAAGTGTTTTTTTTTTAAATTTAAAAGACTTTTCTCGTTCAGGATATGTTTTGGGAAAAAGGTTCGACTAAAAACCTGAGATATTTAAAAAGCCTATAACATATTACCAACCAATTAGTAATGATTGGGGATCTGTTTTTCAAGTTTTATATCCGTCACCAAAATTAATAAAATATCTAAACAAAATAGAGTTTTTACCAATTATTAATTTTTAATGAATTTTAAAATTTTACGTGTATTTTTTCCGAAACTGTTTTATATATATATATATATTATATATATATATATATATAAATAATGTAAAGTTCTCAACTTGTTTAAAGTTATCTTCTTTTGACACATTATTTCCATTAATTTGTCCGCAGCTGCATAAAACTGTCCACTGAAATTGACAGGTCCAATAAATTTTGGATTTAACAAATTCTATCATGATGTGACACACTGTCATTGTTATTATTATTAAATATATACCTTGGTTGCCTTCCTTTTGCTTCCGCCCAAATTGTTCATTCTGACGAAGGTCAAGCTTGTTACTCCACCTTAGACCTACAGCTTAACGTGGAATCCTCCGAACCATGACCCACCATGGGTGGTCAGAAATTACAAAGTCCTCACCCAGACTCGATCTCACGACCTTCCGATCGGCGGCCCAGCGTCTTAATCACTAGGCTACCTAGGGTACCCATTTATCCGCGAACCAATTTTTTGTATGGAAGGATGAACAACTGAGTGAGCGGCCATCGCCGGGAATCGATTTTTGGCTACGTTACAATATTAGCGGCGTCGCCATAGTTTCAGACATGTTTGTTTATTGAAAGTGATTAAATATTATGAAAAAGAAGTGATGCAATTAAGGTTAGGTTAATTTACGCTAGGTTAGTTTAGGTTAAGTTGCGCTAGGTTAGGTTGGGTTAAATTCTTCCATCCACAAATGAAAATGTGAAAATGACAGTTTCGTAAGTTTCCCAAACACGTTTGTGTGTGTATATATATATAATATATTTTTTTTTTAATTGGGGTTGTTTAACCTCCTTCGCAACATCTAAGGTCATATGACGGAGGGGACCTACAGCTTTACGTGGGATCCGAACACGGGTCGCTACATAATCTGGGCGCAGAGGACGGTTTCCCACCCAACTACTACCAGACCCAATGTCGCTTAACTTCGCTGATCTCCGGGAAGCGGTGTTACGACATCGGCCACGACGTAGCCCATATATATATATATATATATATATATATAGTGTTCCTCAAATATTGGAGGAAGAAGGTAAGTCATTTCTCCTCTGCGTAATCAGACATGTTCAAAAGGGGTCATTTATAACTTTAGAAAATGTTCAAAAGGGGTCATTTATAACTTTAGAAAATAATATCTACACGCGCGTATATTTATTTTGATCCATTTGAATAATTTCTTATTATAGAGATTTGGGTCATCTTTCAGCTCCTATATTTTCTCGCACGCACTCATGCTTGCCTTTTATTCTGTTATCTTTTTTTTTCTTTTTCTTTTTCAATCGATTATTATCGTCTTTGGATTTCTTTTGAAGAACATCAAATATGTTGATGCAAAGGCAGTCTTTGAAGTATGCGAACGATGCAGCAGGTGTAAGGAATCGAACCCTTAGTTGGTATGCGTGTCGCACAGACCCAGAGAGAGAGAGAGAGAGAGAAACTATGCATTTAGTTCCGGCTATATATTTTTCGAAGCATTATAAATTTATAATTGGATAGTGTTTTGTTTTAATTTTCATTCCTTCACTTTAAACTTGTCGTCCTCCTTTTCCTCAGGAGTGTAACTCATTTCCATATTAGCCATTGCGTGTTTTTCTACCTGCAACAAAAAAAAAAGGTCCCAAAATAAGACCTCAATTTGAATATTTGTTTGAACATTTGTCTTAATTTTAATGTATTACTTTTGTAAATTTAATTTAAAATAAACTTTCCTCTGAGACTGCACTTATGAGACACCCTGTATGGCAATCTTTCGTTTTAGGTACATAAAATCGAGGCTATAAATAAGACGACGACCTTTCGTTATAGGTATGTAAAATCGAAAGATCGCCAGAATGAGCTCTGAACTGTTTAGAGGCTAAAATAAGGCAAATAAAATGAAGGGATGATCAGTAGTTTTGGATATTTTCCTTTATAGCATCCCCAATTTCTTCTTTTCAGTTAGTAACAAGTTTGACACAGAATAGTTTTGTTAAAACTAACGAAAATATCACGACTTAACCAATCGTCAAGGGCGTACGGGTGACCTAACCGGGCATTCAGTTAACCTAACCGGGTATTCAATAATCTTCCCATAGGTTTAATGAAAAGATCACGATTTAACCTTAACCTTACCAACTAGTTAGGTTAATTTAATGCCCGGTTAGGTCAACTGCACGCCCTTGATGATTGGTTAGGTTAAGTCGTGATATTTTCGTTAGTTTTATTTGTAGCTCATTTGTAGCCTCGATTTTATGTACCTAAAACGAAAGATTGCTACACACACACACACACACACACACACACACACACACACACACACACACACTAATTCTTACCACTTTTGTATTCTTCGTCTCACTCAATACTTGCAGACTGCTTGAAAATGCAAATTCGTCACTAGGTTTAGGTCACTTTCCAGCTTCCATCACGAATCAAGACTTGACGTTCATTAAAAAGGAAAGTAAAACGTTTATGCGTTCGTCATTGCTCCTTCCTGACATCCAATTTGTCGTAAAACAATAGTTAATTTCGTTCCTAAGATCTAAATAGACCGAAGGTTATTTCTGTAATGAGATTAATACGAAGGTGTTATAGCTGGAAGGAATCGGCTGATATTTTATTTTTAAGGAGATCTCAATTGAATGAAGTTATAGAAAGGACTGGTGCCAAGCAAGAGGAACATCATGCGTGTCTCATCTTTCAGGAGAAAGATGAGATTGCCTTCCTTCGTCGTACTCGGTAATAAATGGAGCACAGTGCTGTGACATAAATTTTATTATTCAGGATCATGATCCACCATAAATTTCCAACTCTTTCCGCCTTGCTAGTGCTTACCTCGCTCTTTTCTGTCTATATTAGACCGTCTGTAGATCATCTGAAGACCTTCGATTGCGCGGTTGTTTTATCCAAGCCCTGATCTGCCGAAGAAGTCACGTGTCTGTGAGGGTTTTCGCCTCTCTTAGCGATTTAAATTTCTCCTCTCGCCCGAATAAGTTTAATTCATTTCCCATAATTCAAGAAGAAAACAAAGAAAACGATTTTTTACGGACAGACTTAAAAAGATTTGTTAAAAATGCACGAAATTAGATTAAAAAAAATCTCATGGATTTTTTTTATTCCGATTGGTAAGACGTAAGTTATTTTGAAGCTTTATTTATTTGAATAAATGAATGGATAAAAGAGATAGATAAATTAATGAATAAATAAAGAAATAAACGAATTTAAAAAAAAAGTTGGAACCAAGATTTCAAATAAGATAAAAAGATATTTTTCAAACAGGAAAGTTTAAATCACACAAAATATATTTGAAGTTTAATTAAAAACATCGCTTGATCGAGTCTCCTTCGGCCATTGTCGATCAATTGGAATTAAAAAGTATTTCTTCAATACGGTTTACGAAACTTTATCTATTTGTCTATCTGCGTAATATATTTTGGCTCTTTTTTCCTCCGTCAGTGGGGAGGGGCGTTTTAGCGAGCATTCACCCTTCGCCCCTCCTTCCTCCTACATAAAATTTATATAGACCTTTCAACCTTTCAAAGGTTCCGCGCGATGATTCCTCATTTCACGAAGGTCACGCTTGTCGCCCCTCCTCTCGAGTTGGCCTGGTGAAGTAGTTAGTTTCTTGTACTCTCCAACTCACATACAGTAGGTGGAGAGGTACGCCCGGCTCATCGGGGATTGTTCTGAACCAGGTGTCTAATCTTCTTTTGAAGATGTCAACCGCAACACCACTCGTGTTCCTTAGGTCTTTGGGCAGCCGATTAAACAGTCTTGGTCCTCTCACAACAAAACTATTTTCTTTCAGGGTTAAGGATGTTCCCTGTCTCGCCTTTAATTTGGGAACACGACACAGTCTTCCTTTTCTACTTTCCACCGTTGTTTGGGGAGTTACGGGGTTCAGAGTAAGATTAGGGGCTAGTTTCTCCATTATTTTCCAAGTGTAAATAATGGTGTATCTCTCTCTTCTCCTTTCCAGTGAATATAGGTTTAATTCGCATAACCTTTCCCAGTAATTTAGTTCTTTGCACCCATTGATCTTGGCTGTGAAGCTTCTCTGAATCCCTTCTACTGTAGCTGTGTAATGTCTTCTTTTTTATATGGGCATGTTATGACTGAGCAGTATTCCAATTTGGGTATGATCAGTGTTTTCAGTAGAGGAATCATTATATTCCTATCCCTTCGTTTAAAGATTCTCAGTATCTACCCAGTTATTCTCTTTGCTCTGTTTACTGCTATCTTATTTTGTGTTTCAAATTTCGCATCATCAGTCATTATAACTCTAAATCTTTTGCTTTAGAATATCTCTGAATTTCCTGTCCATTTGGGTATTGTATGCCATGGATTTTAGGTCCTCCCTCTTTCCGTACCGTAACAGTTGAAATTTCTCAGTGTTAAACTTCATATATATTATATAATATATATATGGTGGAGAAACTAGTGTTATAGATTAATTGAGCTGTGGATCAGATATGATGACCATTAAATCATTAAATATGCTTTAACCTTCTACTGTACAATACAACAATATAAATTACAATACAAAGTGTCCCAATGCCTACCAATGTATATTGGCTAAGACCTAATAATTAACTTCGAATGTGACGTCATTTCTGCCATTTAGGGCATGTTATAACACGTAACAAAAGATTACCTTCTTTGTGTTTTCACTTGAATGATGGTATGTCACCTTTATACCCACTCCCAAAGTGGTCCCTTATCAATCTCCGTCATTCCCATTTTATTCATCCTCCAAATTTTCGATGAAATGAGTGAGTTCCAACCATGAACAACCGAGTCTTCAAGCTTTAGAACAACGGGCAGTGCAATATTATTACAATAACATGGTAGGCGGGCTTCCTGCCACGGGTTGGAGCAGTTCTTCCCAATCTTTTCTGACACCCAAATATCAACTATTCTTTTTCGCAGCACTCCGTAGGATTTTCGTCTTCCACTATTCCACATCCACCATTTCGACGCCCGAAAACTTCAAACTGAGACTATTTACAATTTCCATATAGACGTAATAAATCGCGAATCTTTTGCTTCGTTTGAAATTTTCATATGAACCCCTCCTAGGAAGAAGTGGATAAGTAACAAAAGTAAAAGACGCCAGAAAACGCAGTGGAAGTTGTACCAATTTGAAAGTGAATTAACTTTTTAACTTTTGAACATATTTCGACGAAATATCTTCAGAATTCAAAAGTTAATCCACTTTCAATTTTTTTTAACTTTTGTCGCTTAGCTACTTCTTTCTAGGATAGCCTCATATCTTCATTTACTTTAATTTTCAGTTACTTATTGTTTTAATTTTCGTGAGATTTTGGGGCACTCGGGTTGGAAAACATCGGGTAACAACAGTGAACATGTTCTCATTTTCAAAGGACGCGTTTCTTTTGTTTTTTTTTCTTGGCTATATTCTTTGTATTTACATGAGGCAGCATCCAAGTTCCAACCCGGAACATCTCCATTGTGAAGTGTTTAAAGGAGTTTCAGGAAGTGTTTGCCGCGCAAAGAGTATCAAACGGCATTCAGGGAGGAATCTCGAGTGTGAGAAGTGCTAATTAAGAGTTCAATTTGGCATTTAGGGACAATTTGAGAAAATAAGCACTGTTGCTGATCACGCTGGACGTGGACGTAGGTTACCATGTATATTGTACTGATGTTGTATAGCAGTGAAAATAATATGGTACACTTTTCTGAGGTTTCAACAATATATAATATATATTTTTTTTTTTTTTTAGTTCAGGAAGAACCGATTCGCCTCTATTTAAAGGGCATATCTCAGCGGAAAAACAAAGAAAGAGTGAGAGGAAAGACAGAGGAAAAAGAAAGGGTGGAGGGGACAGTCGAAGTGGAAAAAGACCAAGGATGACAAGGACTGCAGGGTCGAGCCCCATCATCCTTGGGTGCTAGGGCCGGGAGGGCGCACGTGAAACCTCCAGGAACAAGCACGTACAAACGAGCACAAAGAGCACTCAAGAGCACGAGCTTAGAACCCCCTTGCGGGGATATATATATATATATATATATATATATATATATATATATATATATATACTGTGAAAAATGTGGTTTTTCATCTTGGTTACAAATGTCTTAAGCATTGACTGATAACACACACACACACACACACACACACACACACACACATATATATATATATATATATATATATCTGTGATAGATAAATAATGAAGTAGATAGACAGATTTATGATTTTACGCTTGGTCAGAGAAGTTAGGTAATAATCATATAAAAGATTTATTTCCATTTCTAAACGTGATATGGCTTCAGATAAGGCTTCATTTTTATTATTTATTATTTTTTTTTTTACTGCTATTTTCAGGATATATATATATATATATATAATATATATATATATATATATATATATATATATATATATATATATATATATATATATATAATATTTTAGACCGGCCCAGGCTCATAGGGGTGAAAAATAAATTTTTTCTTTTCTTAAGTCTCACCCCTGGAATTTGTTATGCTTGTCGATAGGAAGTTTCGAGTGAAGTTTCAGCCGGATTCCATAATATTTAGTAGTGCCGACAGACTCTGAAATGTGTAGTTTTTCCGCACCACCCAGGAGGTAACTACAACAGGCGCGTTTTTTTTAAGTGGTATCCCCAATAGGGCTAATCCATTTTTTTAATGTTAACTCATGAGGTTGATGTGTTTCCTGTCTTTATCATTGATTTCTTTGCCTCTGGAAACTGCTCTCGGTGTTTTTCCACGACTTGAAGAAGGTACTGCGGTTGTTCTTCGTTTTTTCTGAGATGACTGCTGAAACTCTGAATTAATGAGACCGCTCTCTCTGCATTATCGTTTAGAACATTCATTGTTTTAACATATTCCTTAGCTAATTTATAGTCGTCCCTGTTATCCCATTCTGCAGGATCTACTTCGAGAAACGTCGATTGAAGGGACAATTTCTCAAAGAAGGAGCGACTTGAGCTTATGACAAAGTCCGCCAGACTTTTCTTTCGCGGGTCATCATGAGTGTGGTCAAAAGCAATTCGTTTTTCTGGTATTTCTGAACCAGGTCTTTCAATGCCTGAACCATCTGCCGTTTCACTTGCAAAGTCATGCCATCATCAAAAAAGGCAAGCGACACAAGTTCTTCATTTAGATACCAGAGGTGACGGCATAGTGCTTTGCTAGTTATTGCTGAAAGTTCCTTATCATCATATTGCTGAAGCTCTTGTAGATACTCCAAGTCGGTTCTTGGTACAAAAGATGCGATAGGAGCCGCAAACCATTTTGGCACATAAAAGCGGACAGCATTGCGAGAGAAGCGTTCCATTGCACTCAGTTCCTGTTTTGTCAGGTTTAACTGCGAACGAAACAATACAATTTTGATGGCATAAATCACTCACGACATCCACCGAGCGCGATGTAAAGCCCCAGGTTGACGAAAATGTACTCCTGCTGATAGAGTACCACCTAAATAATTAATTGATAGTTCAAAAAGTTCGCGATAATCCGCTCTTGGGTGACTTCTGGCAAGCTGTTCTTCGCACAGTTTGAGGATTTCTGCTTTCCACGGCATGTTTGTATTGGCAGCTTCATATCTTTTATCATCCATTTGTTTCCAGGAAATCTTGAAACGCTTGAAAAGTAATATATCCGGTCCCGTTGAATCACCGTAACACTTCTGGAAGACGTCTGATATCACAATTTCATTAATATGGTGGCGACAAGCCAAAGAAAGGAGTTTTCTATCAAGCTTACTTTTGATTATCATGCAAGCGCCTTTTTTTTTGTCAGTATTGCTAGCGGTAGTATCAAAACACACTGCTTGAATACATTCTTGCAAATTCCAATCGGCTAAGCATTCTAGAACTGCTTCTGCAATTTTTCCGTCTTCTCCAGAAACAAGTTTGGGTACTGCTAGGAGCTTAGACTTTCCTCCACCGGATACAAGAATAGCTAGCCTATCTATTTTTTCATCACCTGTTATATCTTGCATTACTTTACCATCCCAGTGAATGGTAAGCGGAACGTCGTCAGCGGTAAAGGTTTGCTTAATGTCATCTGCAACTTTTTGGCGTACGGCACTCCTCGCCCTCTGTAGAGTACTTCTGCTCAAAACAACATTGTCAATGTCATGTCCAAGAGAAGTTGCAGCAGCTGAAAGCACCATAACAGCGCTACGATCACTTGTTTTTGTTCGATCTAATGCCATTGCCAGATCAGGTGTTACGATGCGCTTACACTTATTTGATATTGTGCTACTCGAAGGTTTGGATGTCATTTCAGGAGTGTACGATGTGCCTGGCTCTGGTTGCTCATCACTACTACTGCTTGAACTGCTATTACTAAACTGAAGTGCAGCTGATGACAGTTTCTTTCGCAATGCCTCAGCTTCCTTTAGTGCAGCATTTCTTTCCTCTTTTTTTCCGTTTTCGCATTTGCTTAGCGACCAGTTTGTTTCAGCATAAACTATGTTGGATGCTTCTTTCAATGTTTTCTTACTGTTTGTGAGACAGAAAAGCCGACGTAGTACATCTCCATTGGATGGAAGTTTCTTCTTGCCAATTGTGTCAATTGGCTATCCAGTCAGCCATATTTCAGTTTTTCTTCTTGTTACAATTGAATCGGACATGGTGAAGGATAAAATCTGCAAATATTAAGAGAAAACACTCGCGCATCAATCTCTCACTGCGTCTTAAACAATACTGACGTGAACAGCGACCCGACCCTCACACTTTCCTCCATAGCCGATGACGTCACCAGTAATGACGTCAGGTCAAAAGAGGTGTTTCTACTCAACAGTGTAACGTGTGTAACAGTGTAACATGTGGAGCACAATCCACAAGAGTGTGAATAAGCATGGTTTGCACACAATATTTGTAAAACGAATTACAGGATTTCTTAAAGTAATTTTACCAGCAATTGATATTTTCGCAATAAATGAAAAATACAAGAGCTGTCGGCACCACCAAAAGTGCATAGATATTGTTGAAATTTAGTGTGCGAGTATATTATGATGGTGGTAACAATTTTAGGGGGTGAGACTTTCACTTCTCAAAAATAAGTTCTTTGGGCCAGTCTAAATTATATATATATATATATATATATATATATATATATATATATATATATATCGTACTCGTAATTGAATAGCGACTGAAGATACTGGAATTAGTTTAAATTTATTTTAATTTCTTTTTCAAAGTAGCGAAAGTTTTGAAGTTATTTGAGGCCAATGAAACCACATCTGCTTTTGAAAGTAACAGTATCGGTTGTTGCCATACGAAGATTGAAGAGAAAGTTCATAGAAATTAAGTATGATAATATAAATAAGGAAGAGACAGTGGTACTTCCTTGTGTAACTTCAGTTATGTGGTATTATGGTGTGAGATTTTGCGGTCGGGTCTGATTGGGTTAGCATTTTAGTATATATGGATGCGAATCGTTCGCAGTAGTTGTTAGTTATTGTATAAAACAGAAGTATTCCCAGTGCCACATCATTTCCGGTCATGTCTATTGATAGACTATCAGTAAATCCTCAAACAGCTTCTTAGAACCTGTGTTCTCGACATATTTTATTCAGTGTTTGTTAATCACTCAATTATCCAAAGAGCTACTCCAGACTAATTTGGCGCAGCGTTTTTCTACCAACGTGGGTGGAGACGCGTTTAGTGCAGGTGTTCAGTCAGTTAGAGTAAATCGAGCTATACAGGGCTACACCTACTGTACCTTCACTGAGACAAGATTTTCCACCAGAGTAAAAAAAATCGATTTCGGAATGGTAAATTATGAATAGAAATTAGTGATGTACCGATTCCAAAATTTAGCCGATGCCGATTCTTTGCCTATATTTTAAAAATCAATTCCCTTCATAAATTTTACTGATCTTACGTGAAAACTTTTAGTTTTCATATTTTTACATTTCAAATTTGTTTAAATGCTTTTTTTCATTAGCTCACTTCACAATATACAATACCAGAATTTGTTAGTCGTACACCGTAGCTAAAATGATGTTAAAAAGTTTTATGACTTAGTAAAATGATAAAATAATTATATTTTAGTTTCATAAAATACTAATATTTAAAGTGATTGTTTTTCCTTATGTTGAAGGTATTTTCTTTCTTCATCAATGTCAACAACGACGTAATTTTTCATTAAAGTTTCAAGTCCCTCGTGGACAATTTGAATGAAAAAATGGATATAAAATTTGGGTTTATGAAATTATTAAAATACTTAAAATAAAGTCAACATAATAAGATGGTTTATTATATAAATTATGAAGTACAACTTAATATAGAATTATTAATCCTGTAATATGGAGTAGATGACGACAATAGTTTATAATACAGGGTGTCCCTAAAGTCTGGACACATAGGAAATATCACTAACTATAACTAACTATATGTTATTATTATTATTATTATTATTATCTTAAATTCATGCAACTGAGGCCTAAGGTAGGCCCACATCGAATCAGCAACCCTGAGGTAGGACCAAATAGGACCTCCAAGTCCATAAGTTATGGACTTGGAGGTCCTATTTGGTCCTACCTCAGGGTTGCTGATTCGATGTGGGCCTTCCATAAGTTATGGACTTGGAGGTCCTATTTGGTCCTACCTCAGGGTTGCTGATTCGATGTGGGCCTACCTTAGGCCTCAGTTGCATGAATTTAAGATAATAATAATAATAATAACATATAGTTAGTTATAGTTAGTGATATTTCCTATGTGTCCAGACTTTAGGGACACCCTGTATTTAGAAATTAGCTAGTTAAAGAAAATGTAAAGTTATGGGCAACCTAAGTTATAAAGCTTTGCCTTTTTCGTGAATGTAAAATATTTGTATATAATTACACTTTGAAATGAGTATAAATTATCATAAATAGTGTTTTTTGTCTGTTCAATTTCCTATAAATATAAATTTTGTTTTGTAATGAAAATTTCTAAATTTCAGAGAATCGGTGAAAGTATCCACTAAATTTGGCCGATGCCGATTAATCGGTACATCACTAATAAAAATAAAGTTTGTTAAAATTATCCCCACTCCCCCCTCTCTGTATAAGGTAGAATTTTTTAAAACTAAGGATCAGGTGTTTAATTGTTTATTTAGTAGATAGAACCTCTATTATTTGTAAATATAACAAAATAATTTAGTTACTCCTTATGTTATATAAAATGTACACTACAACTGTAACCAAAGTACAGTTTAATGTAATGTAATGTAATACCGCAATTATGTTTTGTATAATAATTCGTTGATGGTGTTTTAAATATTTTTAAATGGTTTAACGATAGGCATGACAGGAATAAAGCGGTTGTCGGGGTCGTCTCGTAAGAGGTAGCGGTTTCGCTTTCCTTGTCTTGTGAGGTGATGATAATTCCGCAGACGGCATCTTTTGTCACTTTTCCGTAGGGTCCCTGCTATCCTTTTTATGGAGTTTGCGGGTCTTTGGGTTCGGTTCCTCAACCGTACGAAGAGTCGTTTTTAACACTCGCGCGCTTCTCTTTCTTCCTCTTTTTCTGGTCTCGCATCTTTTGTTCGAGTTCAACTTCGTCGTTTGTTTTCTTTCTTCGTCATCGACCACTCACTGACGGAACAAAAATCAAAATCTCCTTATACTGCGAAGGCTTGAATAAATTGCACTCCAAGGGTGGTATTCCATCGTAAAATATTACATCATTCTGTCTTGATGAATGTCATTTCAACACGGTGATGGAAATCTGGTCTCAGTATTACGGCTCAGTGTATTTCGACTGCTCCAACTGATGATATCAATCACCAGCATATTTATGAAACGGATTTTTGGAGGCCTTTATTCATGATTATGGAATATATTTTGGGGTGTCAGAGTAACGGGATTTCGGTGGGATGTTTTGAAGAAGTTAAAATGCTCTCCTTGTGACGTAATAACTTAAAAAACTCAAATATGGACCAAGGTTTTCATTCGCTTTCAGGGCGATTCATACCCAAAAATTTAACATAGATAGAAGTCAGGTATATAAAAAAAAAGTTACAGGTCCTTTTTTTTTTTTTCCTGGACTAACCGTTTGTGGACGCAATACCTTGCTTAAATTAATTCTTTCAACAAGAAGTTCAGTCACTGAAAGTATCGTTTATTTAATGCACACTTTTTTCGAGACTATATATATATATATACAGGGTGTTTCACAACTGGTCTGCCATACTTTGGGGGTAATTTGGGAGGTGATATCGGGTAAAAACGTTAATACAACATAGGTGCTATTCCCAACCGTTGCGGAGCTACGGACGTTTTAAGATGTGCAAACAACAAATTCCTACTTGTGTGTAATTCGATAGATGGCAGCACTGGTGGTAGTTTCGGTTAACGAAGCTACCACTACCAATCCTCAGTGTTTTCTTTCAGTTGGTTCTGATCTGTGGTACGAGACACTGTGTTGCGCTAATAGGGTGTGTCAGTTTTAGTAAAGTCAACAATTCAAAAAACTACTAGTGACCAAATCATGCATTTTTATGTGCTAAATCGAAATATGGCTTTAAAATCCAGATTTGACCACTCCTAGCTACTTATATTTGAAGTTGAAGTTTACAAAAAATCAGCAATTTTTGCAAGTATTTTTTTTATTGTATATAACTACATTTTACCTACATTACATACACTTAAAGACATTTTGATTGTATTTCATTATTAAAACTTAGAAATATAGATATGTTTCTTGAACTTTGCCAAGGATGCCATGTCTGCCTTGCTCTTGTTCCTGGACATGAGCTCCCTACTGGCCACCTGGCCACTGATGTGCGCCTCCCTCCTCTCTTGTGAGTAAACATGTTGTGCTGCTTCAGTTGGCATCCTTACACACTCTCTACTGACTGTGTGTGTGTGTGAGGGCCATGCAGGAACTTTCATTGGTCTATCCAGAAACTCCTTGATTGCAGCAGTGGTGAGGGAGCAGGTTAGAGGAGGGTCAGTCACGCCAGAGTTCCAGTCAATAAACTCCGATAGTTTGGTGGCATCTGGGTTGATGTCAGGAGTCTTCCTGGGTCTGACATTGCAGTCTCCTACCTGTGTGTCCTCATCTCCTTCACCTTTGATTTCCAGTAATTTAGGGTGTGTCAATTTTAGTAAAGTCAGCAATTCAAAAACTACTAATGCTCAAATGATGTCACATATCTAGCAAACTTAGAAATATCTTTAGTGTTGTTTAAAAAAGCCATTTACCTATTTATATTTGACCAGGACGAAGGAGGACGAAGTCTTCATACCAGACTCAGTCTGGTATGAAGTCTTCGTCCTCTTCTCTCCTCCCTGCCTCCTCCACTCATGCATTCACAATCAAAACTCCAGCATTTGTGACTATGTAAAACTTAGAAACCATACTGCACACCAAAAATAACCAAAGTTGACCACACATATCAATGGCACATTGATATACGATGCTACAGTCATATTTAGGTTATATTTCAAACCTTTATGGTAAAATATAAGTAGGAAATGGCTTTTTTAAACACTAAAGATATTTCTAAGTTTGCTAGATAATATGACATCATTTGAGCATTAGTAGTTTTTGAATTGTTGACTTTACTAAAATTGACACACCCTAAATTACTGGAAATCAGAGGTGAAGGAGATGAGGACACACGGGTAGGAGACTGCACAGTGTCAGACCCAGGAAGACTCCTGACATCAACCCAGATGCCACCAAACTCTCGGAGCTTATTGACTGGAACTCTGGCGTGACTGACCCTCCTCTGACCTGCTCCCTAACCACTACTGCAATCAACGAGTTTCTGGATAGACCAATGGAAGTTCCTGCATGGCTCTCACACACACAGTCAGTAGAGAGGTGTGTAAGGATGAAACTGAAGCAGCACAACATGTTTACTCACAAGAGAGGAGGGAGGCGTACATCAGTGGCCAGGTGGCCAGTAGGGAGCTCATCTCCAGGAACAAGAGCAAGGTAGACATGGCATCCTTGGCAAAGTTCAATAAACCTATCTATATTTCTAACTTTTAATATTGAAATACAATCAAAATGTCTTTAATTGTATGTAATGTATGTAAAATGTAGTTATATACAATAAAAAAAAATACTTGCAAAAATTGCTGATTTTTCGTAAACTTCAACTTTAAAATCCAGATTTGACCACTCCTAGCTACTTACAGTATATTTGAAGCCATATTTCGATTTAGCACATGAAAATGCATCATTTGGTCACTAGTAGTTTTTTGAATTGTTGACTTTACTAAAATTGACACACCGTATTGCGCTAAGGTGAACAATCAAAATGAATCGACAGTTCACACCCGCTGAATACGTTGATATCCATTTCACTTATGGATTCTGTGATGGTAACAACAGAGCGACAGTTGAGGAATATTGAAGACGTTTTCCGAACCGCCGAATACCGAACAGGCAAGTGTTTAGTGACACACCAGAGATTAAGGGAAACAGGGACAATTGTTCCACTAACCAAGAACATGCAGCACGACGGCCCGTTGCTGTGGAGGAGCGCATACTGGACCTAGTACAACGTAGCCCAACTACCAGTGTTCGAAAGATTTCTAGACGAATTGGTGAATCCGCATCGCGTGTATGATGAGGGTTTGTATCCCTATCATTTGCAACGTGTGCAAGCTCTTCAACCAGATAATTACGATAAACATGTTCAATTTTGCCAGTGGATGGTTATGCATCGCCAAATTCTTAATCGCATACTGTTTAGTGATGAAGCACAATTCATTTGGGATAGAATGAAGAATAGACGAAATTTCCTCTTGTGGTCCGCCGATAATCCCCACGGTATCGTTGAAGGAAACTTTCAACATTGATTCTCGGTGAATGTTTGGTGCGGTGTAATTGGAGATCAGCTAATTGGCCCATTTCGTTTTGGAACACCGATTAACTGCTGATATTTATCTGAACTTCCTGACGAACGAATTGCCACTTTTGATGGAGGACGTGCCCTTGGAGACAAGGCACAGGATGTTGTTTCAGCACGATAGGGCACCACCACATTTTGGTCGTCATGTTACGGATTAGTTGAATCAGCGGTACGGGAATTGTTGGATTGGTCGTGCTGGTCCAATATCGTGGCCCCCGAGATCTCCGGACCTAATCCCGTTAGATTTCTTGTTATGGGGCCTTATGAAATTGATGGTCTACATATTATTTATTATACAGTGGTTCCCAACCGGTTTTGGCTTATGGCCCCCCTTAGGAACCTTATTTTTTCCCGTGGCCCCCATAAGCATTATTTTCAGTAGGTAATATGCAGATTTAACTCTATTTTACAAAATAACATTTTCCTGTGGCCCCCTTCAAATGTGCCATGGCCCCCGGTTGGGAAACACTCTACAAGACCAAAGTACAAACGAGAGAGGAACTCTTGCGTCGGATTATGGATGCCGCTGCTTACATATGAGAACTCCCCGAAATGATTCAATGGGCATTGGACTCTTCTTTGGAACGAGCAAGGTTGTGCATTGTAAACCGAGGGGGACATTTTGAACATTTATAAGGTGTATCTCATAAAATGTAGCAATAAATAGATCAGATTAATACTCTCGTTTATTTTTTTCCGTGCACCTTAAAACGTCCGTAGCTCCGCAACAATTGGAAATAGCACTGTTGTATTAACTTTTTTACTCGATATCAACCCCCCAAATCAACCCCAAAAGTATGGCAGATCGGTTGTGAAACACCTTGTATACAGGGTGGGAGAAAAGTCTTTAAGGATTTTATACATGCAACTATTTAGTTAACATTGTACAGATAAGTGTTCAAATGATGAAACAAATCAAACAAAAAGTCTGTAACAAATATATTCATACAAATATTTTGTGAAATTGTAATTTAATCTTCAAAGAGTGCTCCATCCGCTATTATACATTTGTGGATTCTCTCTCTGAAAATCTTCATTGTTCGTCTGAACATATCGAGTGAAATCCTTTTCGGTTGTTCATCTATTCTGCGACCAAGGAAATTCACATTTGGATAGATGAAACTAGGAGTGTAGAGTTTATCACTCAAATAAGCCCAAAGCCAGAAATCACATGGGGTTAAATCAGGTGATCTGGCTGGCCACTCGATGGGACCTCGCCACCCAAGCCATCTTCCTTCAAGGTTCGTATCCAGAAAATCACGGGCAGCTGCAGAGTAATGTGGCGGCGCTCCATCATGTTAATAAAGCTAATTCCTGCCAACACCATTCTTAAACTGTGGCAAAACTTTGTCTCACTACCTGGCAATAGCGTTTTCCGTCCATCGTATCTCTCGATATGTCAAAGGAAACTAGTCCTAAATAACCAATGCACCCCCAAACTGTTAGTGCAGCCATTTTAACGAGTTTATTCAATCGTATTTTCGGATTTTTTTTCGCCCAGTAGTGAAGGTTGTGTTTGTTTCCTTTACTCGTTAAACTGAAGACACGTTTATCTGAAAATTTGATCTTTCGAACGAAATCTGGATCACTGTAGAACTTTTGTCTCATTGTTTCGGCAAACTGCAGCTGTCTACCAGAATCATCGTCGTATATGAGCTGAGAGTATATAAGTTTGTAATCGTGGTACCCCTGTAATTTCATTATTTTTGCTACTGAAAATTTTGAAATACCCAATTCCTCTACGACTTTTCTCGTTGTTGGATCGACTTGAAAACTGGCGAGGACATTTTCTTTGTTGTTGTCTCGTGTCGCCGTTACTGACCTTCCGCATTTTAAACGATCTTTTACCAGGCTCCCTCTTTCGAAAAGTTTAAGTTTTCAGTATCGAAGAGTGGTTGCATTTGGTAATGGTTTATCATATTTTTGTTGAAATAAACGCAAACTTTCTTCACAACTATTATAAGAAATAGTCGATAATACAAGATACACTTTTTCTTCATTGCTGTGTTCCATCCTTACTGACATGGCGGTGACTGGGGCTAAGGCCTAGGCCCTAGGGCCTTCCTGTTCTAGCCTAAGGTCATTCCTGGCCTTGTATAGTTGCTTTGAAAAGTATCGTTTACACTACAGTGATATCATTGGAATTTATTTATTATTCACAAATTATTTGTATGTATAAAATCCTTAAAGACTTTTCTCCCACCCTGTATGTATATATATATATATATATATATTATATATATATATATATATATATATATATATATATACCGGGTGAACCAAAAGTAGGTGGACAGTAGGTTGAATAGGGTTTGTTATATTATATTATAACTATGGTGTTCATTATAACTATGGTGTTTGTGTTATATTATATTAAATATTATAACTAAATTTATTTAAATTTAATCTTTTTTCTTTTCAGATAGTTCAGAGAACCCATAATGGCAAATAATCTAAATACTGATGCCAGAAAATGGGTGTTAAAAGAGTATTGGAAATCTCAAAATACTGAAACTGTTAGAACAAAATGGGTTGAAACATTTGGTACTCAAGCCCCAAAGAGACAAACCATTTACCGCATTCGTGACAAATTTGATGCCACTGGCTCAATTCTTAATGCCCCAAGAACTGGTCGACCCAAAACAGTTTGCACAGAGGACAATAAGCAACTTGTTGCCGAAGCATTTGTTCACAGTCCCAAAAAGTCCACCAGAAGAGCCTCAGCAGAACTGGACATTTCACAAACCTCTATTATACGAATTCTGAAATCTATTGGGTTGAAAGCTTATCGTCCACGGCTAATTCATGGCTTATTGGAGGATGACCCAGACAGGCGGCTGCAATTTAGTGAGATCATGCTGAACGAAATTGAAGGAAATCCAATAATTTTAGATAACATTGTGTGGACCGATGAGGCTTCCTTCAAATTATCAGGTCATGTTAACCGACATAATTGTGTTTACTGGTATAGTGAGAACATGCATTTAACATTAGAGCAGCAACTAAACCAGCCTGTTGTCACTGTTTGGGGTGGTATTTCAAGTTCTGGTGTTTTAGGACCAATTTTTGTTGATGGAACAGTCACAGGTGATAAGTATCTCGAAATTCTAATGAATGAAGTTGTTCCTCACTTACAACAACAGCCTAATTCACATGACTTCTATTTCCAACAAGATGGGGCCCCTCCACATTATTCAAGAGCAGTCCGTGAGTATCTTGATGAAACATTTCCCGAGAAATGGATCGGCCGAAGAGGTCCAATTGAATGGCCTGCACGTTCACCTGACTTTACCCCAATGGATTTTTTCTTTTGGGGAGTACTCAAGGACAAAGTTTATAGTCGAAAACCACGAAGTGTTGGTGATTTGAAAAATTACATCAGAGATGCATTTCAAGAAATGAATGCACAAAGAAACTTGTGCAAAAATGTTTGTCGAAGTGTGAAAGGTAGACTTCAAAGCTGTGTAAATTGTGATGGACAGCAATTTGAGCACCTGCGTTGATAAAATTTTCAGTACTTTTGTATTGTATTGGTATCAGTTAATTGTTTTTTTTATTTTGTATTATAGTATACAAAAAAATTAAATATAATTGTATATGTATTCTCAAAATAAACGTTATCATTTACTGTCCACCTACTTTTGGTTCACCCGGTACCTATATATATACTGTATATATATATATATATAAATTTCATTTTCCTGTATGAGATATTGTGTATATAGTCAACACAATACTGTGTATGCATGAAAGTGTTATCCTACATGTAAACCAACCAATGCAGAACGCAGTCTGCTACACACACACACACACACACACACACACACACACACACACAGAAGCAGGAGTTAATAACGTCACAGTGGAATTTACCTATTCTGTTCCATTAACGTTTTCACAAACCCAGTGAATAAGTTAAAAATGGGCTCAGATGGAAAGTGGAGATGGCTCTTTAATTAAGCGTCTTAAGAGGAAACCGAATCCTAACAAACGCACAAATTCTTATTAAGATTCAACAATTCTAAACAAGTAATATATATATATATATTATATATATATATATATTATATATTTAGTGGTGGACCGGATATCCGCATCATTTTAACATCCGCATCCGCACTTCTGACTGCGGATGTTATGCGGATATTACCTCTAATAAATTATGCAATTTACAATTAAATTAGCTTATAAAGTAGCTTATAAGGCCCAGACATGCGCATTTCATGTAAAGTATTAATTATATTAATGAACAAACAATATATAAACCTGAAAATACAAATAGCTGGTAACACAAAAAATTGAATGAAACTTGTTTCATTGAATTTTCTGTGGCTGAAACTCTTGAGAAAGTTATTATTTTTATCATAATGAAAACATTAATATTAATTTTAATTCTTATGCATTGCCTGCCATAATAGTAATATCACGAAATTTGAAAAATTATGTCATGTATTCATAATTCTATATTATATTGATAGATTAACTAAATATCCGCATCCGTATCCGCAGATGTTGAAAAATGACATCCGGTCCACCACTAATATATATATATATATATATATATATATCGGTGGTGTAATGGTTAGCCTCGCTGACTACGAATCCATCGGCCCCGGGATCGAGACCCGGTGACGGCAGCCGGCGCGCAGCAAAACCCAGCTGTTCATCCTTCCACACAATAAAAGAAAGTGGTTGGTAGATAAATGGGTATCCTGAGTAGCCTAGTGGTTAAGACGCTGGGCTGCTGGTGGGGCGTGGTTCGGATTCCACGTTAAACTGTAGGTCTAAGGCGGAGTGAAAAGCTTGACCTTCGTCAGAATGAACAATTCGGGCGGAAGCTAACCAACCAACCAAAGGTATCTTTTTTTATAGCTTCCGCCTGAACTGTTCATTCTGACGAAGGTGAAGCTTGTCACTCCACCTTAGACCTACAGTTTAACGTGGAATCCGAACCACGCCCACCAACAGCCCAGCGTCTTAACCACTAGGCTACCCAGAGTACCCATTTATCTACCTACCAATTTTTATTGTGTGGAAGGATGAACAGCTGGGTTTTGCTGCACGCCGCCTGCCGTCGCCGGGTATCGATCCTGGAGCCGATGAATTCGTTGTCAGCGACGCTAACCACTACACCACCGAGTCGCATTTAACATATATATATACGTATATATTTTTTCTTCATAAAAAGGACACTGTATTCGTTTCAGTTTATATGTTACGAAGTACAGGGTGATTATTTATTCAAGAACTCCTGCTAATAGTTTTCATGGTTTCATGGTTCTCGAATAAGAAAAATTACCCTTATTTAACATTTAAATTTCTACGACACGTCGTTTTCCCGGAACATCGGTGTTTCTTCATGTAAGCGACTTCCGAAGGTGACAACCTTAGAGTTAAAAAATCCTTTGAGGACGTTCCCTGAAGTTGTTCATAACCCTGGAAAGTGTCTCCTGGCTGATGCTCTCTGTGACTGATGTGATTTATGCCTTCAGTTTTGGAACTGTGTAAAGATTATTTTTGTATTCAGTGTCCTTGGGGAATCCCTCTTGGACCATCCACGCCCAAAATGTCCAGGAAATCATTTGAGATTACGCGGTTATTGAAGTGTTCGGATAACCAATCCCAGGGATTTCTCTACATCCCACCCGAATTTTCCCAACATCCCCCTTAGTAGTCAACTATTCACGTGCAGTTTGCCAATTTAGTCCTTTTCCAACTTGATCTATTTGTTTTTTAAAAATTTTAGATGGAAAATTTTGTATTTAGTTGTATCCCTTGACACTTTAACACTTTGATATTAATACTTAAAATACTTACACTTTTCCTGTTTCTGAACAATCTATCTCGGAACGGTAACAAAATATTTAATAATTCATATTTGTTTTATATGTTGAAGGTCAAAATGAAAATGAAAAGACAAAAACTTTAATTTGTGTCATGATTTTTAAAAGTTAAATCTAATAAAATGGTTGTCAATCATTTTTCAGTTATTACTATGTGCCATGCGTACAGTTCACCTTCGTCCTCACGGTCTCACCCCTAGGCCTTCACCCCATCTGAAAATTCGAACCCTCCCCCACCTCCGCTTTCAATTCCTTTGGGTAAACGTTGGGCAATCCAGTATTGCATTCGGCCGTTGGTCGTGGATGGTGTTCACGCGGTTTTTTTCTCTTGGGTTTCCGCAGTGCGAATTTGTATACTGTATGTACATTTCTGCAGAAAGACTTTGAAGCACTTCTAGAAATGAAGTCACTGTCCATTTCATTGTTTTTCATGTAGAGATATTCTCAGTTTGACAACCTTCGAGTTAAAAAGTCTCTTGAAGACGTTGCTTGAAGTTTTCCATAACCCTGCGAAGGAGATCCTTCGCAGGGTTATGAAAAACTTCAAACAACGTCTTCAAGAGACTTTTCAACTCGAAGGTTGTCAAACTGAGAATATCTCTACATGAAAAACAGTGAACGTGGTTTCGACTTTGCAAGAAAAGGAGATGGCCGCTAAACTGGATATTTAACTTTTGTTATTTATAATATTTTCCTTACAATTTCTACACTGACACATTAATAAATTTAAGCTTAAATTTACAAAATTGTTAAGGAAATTTTTTTATCATACTGATTTCCGCATCATATTTATTAATAAAACGTCTTTAGGTAGCTTTTTCTCAGCGAAGGATCGAACCCCTGACTCGTTGCGTAGCGGTGTTGTATATTTATTTACCTGCCCCAGGTGTCTCCTTGGGAATTACATCGGCAGCACTGTTCGCTCTCTCAGGGCTAGATTTTATTCGCATATGGGAATAAGTGGCCGAACAGGTAAAATTTTAAAAACTAAGGAAGCCTCGAGTATTCGTGAACACAGCATTAAATGCAAAATTGATGTCACTTTAGACAATTTTAAAATTCTTGGTTGTAATACTTGTCCCAACTCACTAAGAATTTTAGAATCCCTTTTCATTAAAGCATTGTCCCCTAGTCTGAATGTTGACTCATCGGCCGTCCCTCTCAATTTGCTATGATCCCTCCTCCTTCCCCAATTCCTTATAATCCCTCCTTCCCCAATCGCCCTCGCCATCCTTCGTGTTTCCCGTTCTTTGCCTCTGCTCAAATTAGTCAGCCTCGGATACCGCAGTGTAAGGTAGATAGCTCCATTGTTCCAGTGTACTATTGGTAATTTTTCCAGTGTATTAATTTCACATTTACTACATGTATTTAAAAATAACTTCTTAATTTTTATATGTAAATCTGTATAACTTAGAATTTAACCCTCTTTTCTCAGTCTTTTAAAATTTGTCTTTACGAATAGGTTATAGAAATTTTCTGTTTTGTTTTTCATTCAATATTGATTTTAATTTCACATTGTTATTGAACAGCCTGAAGATGAGCGTATTGCTCGAAACGTTGCGCCATAAAGAAGACTTTTCATGGCATTTACATTTCTCCTTGTCATTGGATTTCTCCTAAATATTAAATTGAAGCTCTGTAGAAGCAACCCGCATGATTATATATATATATATATATATATATATATATATATATATATATATATATATATATATATATATTTTCCCATAAGTTTGGTTTGAAGGGAAAAATTTGTTTTAAATTAAATTTAGAGAAGTAATCCATTAGAAGTAAAACAAATGTTCAAATTGATGTCAAAGATTCTTTTGGAACCGTTTTTTTTTTTTTTTTTTTTCAGGTAAATAAATGGCTAATATGGAAATGAGGTAGACTCGTGAGGAAAAGGCCTCCGGAGGCCTTTTCTCACGAGTCTAACTCACTTTCATATTAGCCATTGCGTGTTATTCTACCTGCAACAAAAAAAAAGGGTCCCAAAACAAGGCATCAACTTCAACATTTGTTTTAGTTCTAATTTATTATTTTTGTAAATTTAATTTACAATAAAATTTTTCCCTTCAAACCAGACTTATGGGACACCCTGTATATATGTATATATATATATATATATATATATATATATAATATACAGGGTGTATGATAAGTCACTAGCTATCTTTAAATGGTTGTAGTAATTTTGTTTTTGAACTGATTTTAATGAAATAAACTGTAAATGATACATTATCCAGTAAGGTTTTATGTACAATACTTTAAATTTTCACATATGGTCCTGCACTGTCAATACATTTTCTTAATCGAATTGGCACCTTCGCTACTGCTGATCGCAATATTTTTTCAGGAATATTGGTAAGAACATTGGTTCTTCTCCAGTTCATCCAGGTTTTTTTGGTTTTGTGCGATAAACTTCTTCCTTGGCCCACCCCCACAGGAAAAAGTCACGAGGCGTGAAGTCTGGGCTGCGGGGAGCCCATTCATGAACGCCACGTCTCCCAATCCATCTTCCTGGGAAATGATCGTGCAGCCGTGCGCGGACACCATTTGCGAAATGAGGGGGTGCCCCATCCTATCCTGCGTGATATGAAGTGTTGAGATGTTTTCCCGCTGAGAGATGACTGGCCACGCACGATCTTGTAACATTTCGAGGTATCTCGCACCATTCATTGCGTCCCTCAAAATGAAAGGTCCATCAACTGTGGTGGATGTGATACCACACCAGATTGTTACCTTCGTAAGACCCTGAGCCTTTTCCTCACAATGGTCAGGGTTTACTGCTGCCCAATAATGACAGTTGTGTCGATTCACGAACCCGCCAACGTGAAACACTGCCTCATCACTCCACAGAATGTTCTCAAACAACTGTGGCCATTCATCATTCCAACCCAAAAAGATTTCTGCGAATTCCATCCTTCTGCCACAGTCATCAGGAAACAGCTGACGCAGGTAATGGGGTTTCTAAGGTTTGAAAGACGGGTCTTTTCTGAGAATTGTCCGCACTGCGTAATGTGTCAGTCCACTTTCACGTGTACCTGCACGCACTGATTTTCCGGGGCTTCTTGTGAACATCTCATTCACTGTGGCGATGTTCTCGCGAGTCCGCGAGGTTGATGGTCGTCCAGATCTTTTTTTGTCTATGACACAGCCTGTTGTCATTAACTTTTGTCAGTTCTTGATTGTTCGTGCATTCAGTGTTGCATTAACTCCATGTTCAGGCCTCCACCACTTTGAACTCGTATCACTGATCCCCAAACCTCGTAACGGGCTGCGATTTTGGCCCTCTCTCGCAAACTCACAACTGGAGGCATTATTCACCTGGAAAAAAGAAAGTCATGTTAATTTCTTAAAACCTGATTGGATAATCTATCATTTACAATTTGTTTCATTAAAATCAGTTCAAAAGTAAAACTACTACAACCATTTATATATATATGAGAAGTATATTTGGGATTCATGCAAAAAACAGAATGTTTTACTCTGGTCTTTGAAATTTCAAATTTTATTTCATTACAGAATTAACTTTTTTGAATTGTAGTATAGCTATATACATGAGTGATTGTACGGGGTGGCCACAGACTGGAATCAATGGATAGTTTACATTTATAAAACTACAGTGTATATATCCTATTGATTCCAGACCCTTCATAACATCAAGTTATCACTTTTAATTTTTTGTTTTGCATATAAATTATATAAAATTCATTGGCCTGAATAAAATATTATTCATAAGTCGCCATTTCTGAATTTCTGAGTTTTTTTCTGAGTTTGCGAATGCTGTTGAACTCTTGACTTTCATAATAGGAGTCGAAGCTCGTGGACACAATGACTCGCAAAATCTCTTATGAAAACGCGTTCTCTTCGACATTTTATAAAGTTTTTGACGACCTTTCAGGCGTATTGCGTTATATCTTAATTAAGGGTTAATGTAGAAGGGTAATTTTGGTGAGGGATATTCTCCTCTCGTTCGTGGCTTGTTGTAGATATCATACAGAACGTGCCAATACCAAATTGACCTTGAGATGAAAATGTCCAATAATTATATGAAATTAATAATTAATAGATTTGCCCAGAAAGATCACTAGCGACATCTTTCATGTCGATGTTCTCATTCAACCTTCTGCGAATATATTCTCTTTGGACTTCTATGGAGGTAATAAATATGTAGATTACAATAATAATGATATTGTATAGCGTCCTTCAAAACAGTAAAGGTCATCTGAGGGTCATGTCAAAGGTAACCTCTACAGTTTTACGTACGATTCAAACTATCTGAAGGTCGTTATATCATTCAAACGCGGAGGACGGCCACCCATCCAGATACTAAACAGATGCAGCTTCGTATAACTTCGCTGATACAACGGAAAGCGGTGTCACAACGTGGCCACGACGTAGCGCTGGCGATATACAAAATCAATCGAAAATGGGCGTGTATCGCGTTAAATTTCAGTTTAATCTGTACGCACAAGATCGAAGACCATCATATTTAACCTAACCTAACTTTCTAGGTTTAATTTGATTTAACATATAACTAGTGATGCACCGGAGGCAGATTTTGGCCGGAGGGCCGGAACCTCCGGCTTAGTGTTTTTTCCTCCAGCCGGAGGTTCCGGCCAATTGATTTATTTCAGTATTATATATGTGTGTGTGTGTGTGTGTGTGGTTTCATCTATATAGGGTTTATATATTATAGTCCTGCTATTTTAAATTATTAAGTCTTTAATAACTTAAACTTTATAAAAGTCGACTTTCTATGCTTCGTGTGTGCTAATTTCTCTAAAAATTCCCATTGAACAGAATATCCTCAGGTTATGAAACTTATGTCTTGCTGAATGCTGAGTAAAGTAGCCTATATCAAATCAATTATTAATTTATTAATACAATCACTGATCACTCATAAAATAAATTATTATTACAGTCATTGAGAACTGAAATATTAATACAATCACTTTTCACTCATAAAATAAATTATTATTAGTCATCTGAGAACTGAAATATTCGGATAGGTGCAGAAATGAGGTTTTATAGTTTTATAGAATTAAAACTAAAAGTTGTCAGAATTGAGTTTGGTGTACTTGGCACCTCCGGCCCGAGCAGCAGGTTTTCTAAAATGGCCGGAACTCCTGCTTGGCCGGAGCCGGAGCTCCGGTGCATCACTACATATAACCTAACTCGACCTGACAACCTATATAATCTGACCTAGCTTAATTTTGACTGACTCCAGCAGACCTAACTAGGGGCCGACCGATAGTATACCCAAAGTATCGATACCGATACTGATAGTTAGAGCAAAGTATCGGCCGATATCTGTCCAAAATATAAAAATAGGATTCAAAGAATATAATTCGACACGTGTACTGTAATTCAAAACATCTATTTAAAGAAATGGAATTCACAAAATAAAAGTCATGTAATGGAAACAATATGTAATTCAAAAATTGTAATTCAAAAAGTGTAACTCAATATAACAGTTCACTCAATAAAATAATCAAAATTGAGGAACTTCAGATTGTTGGAGAGGATGATTTGTTCCTCAGCGTTGATTGGGGTGGTGTTGGCTCGTTTCGCATTGACAGAGCTGGGCAATAAATACATTGAATGTATTTAAATACTAAATACTAAATACATGGGAGAAATGTATTTAAATACTAAATACATTTTACGAATGTATTTAGATACTAAATACAAAATACATCAATTGTATTTAAATACATTTGTAAATACATTTTAAATTGTTATCTGCAGATATATCACTGTTTGATTCACCGGATTTGCTTGTTGAAGCCATGACACGCACACGATAAAGAAATCAACCGCTTTCGACTAAGAGTGGCACACAACTGATTGAACTGACACGTTGAAACATGAACCATGCTGTACTACACTGTCGACGCGTCGTACTGTGCTAGTACAGAACGTGTATTAAACCAGTAAAAGTATTTACATTTTTATATTTTGAGTATTTAAATACTATATTTAAATACATGAAAAACAATGTATTTATAAATACAGTTCTAAATACACAAATGTATTTAAATACGTATTTAAATACTGCCCAGCTCTGCGCATTGATAACATCTCCAGCCGTTGAGAAAATCCGTTCAGAGTCAACTGATCCAGAAGGGCACTCATGAACTTCTCAGCAACTTTGGCAATCTCCGGGAAATCAGCAGAATGTTCTCGCCAGAAAATGAATGGATCCCTATCCCCAGCGATCCGAGGCTGCGACCAATAGGCGTCCAGGGCTGCTTCCACTCGTGCGTCTGGGACAGTGAACCTCGTGTCCGTATCCCTCGTTTGGGGTTCTTTAACTAGAATAGGACGAACGTGATCGTCGAGATCGCTGCCTTCTGAATCGGAAAGGTTTTCCCAAAGCGCGATTTTCTTGGACGGAGAAACCGGACCACTTCGGCGGCGTTTCACGGCAATTCCACCTCCAATACCAGTAGTTAATAAAGTTACAAAAAAATTATTACACACTGTTGAACTGATTCACAACTTGCGAACTGAGGAAATGGCGCCGCAATGGTTACGGGCTCGCTTTATATAGAGCGGTAATGAGTCGTGGAAATTTCTAGAAACGTCGGGATAAATCGCGAACACACACGTAACTTCTCGAGCAGCCTGGAAATTTCTGTTTGGAAAACGGCCTTTTTTTTTTTATTCTTAGAAACAAAAATTATCGGTATCGGTAGCTACTAACCATCGGTACCGATACCCATACCGATACAACCACCGGTTGATGCCTAGACCTAACCCAAGTTTAACCTAATTTATCATTAAGTAATGTAATAATAAGAGAATAACTATTATCCTAACTGGGTACTTATGTACAGGGTGGTCCGAAAGTCTTGTTTCACTCCTCAAAAGGACCTTAACAAGTAAAAAGGGACAAGACGTATATACAAGTGCTTTATTACATACATTACGTACCACTCAGGGAGGAGGCCTCTTTAAGAATTCAGAAGGTCAATATGACAACCATCATTTTCGTGACACAAAATGATCCGGCGCCATGTTCTATGGGATATTTTGCGCAGCATAGCCTTGTCGATGTAAATCCAACCCTCGCAGCCTCCTTCAACTGTTCTATTGTCCGGTATCTTTCCTTGGATACACAGTCCTTAATAATACCCCACAGCGCGTTATCGCAGGAGGAGAGGTCAGGACTTCTTGGAGTCCATCAAATGTGCTGATCCTCTCCCTATCCACCTATCCTCAAACATGTCATGTAAGAATTCCTTGACACTGATGGCATAGTGGGCAGGGGCTCCATCCTGTTGAAACCAGCAATCCGCTAGAAGATTCAGTCTTTGGAGCTTTGGAACAAACCAATCCCTCACCATGGCTCGGTATGAATGTTGATTGACAGGACCATCGAAGAAATAGGGACCTATTAATCGCTTACTGGACATCGCGGCACAGATCATGACATGCGGTGGATTGTACTCTAACTCTTCATAATAATGTGTTACCTTTACTCCAGAAATAACATTCCTGTTACGGGCGCTTCGATAAATTGCTTGTTCATCTGAGAAGAAAACCTTGCCACATTGTGGGAGCGTCACGAAAACCTCAAGTAACTTTGTACATGCTGCACTTCTTTTTCGCATGTCATCATCACTTAACTCGTAGACAAACGCAGGCCTGAAGAATTTCAATTGAAGATCACGTGTCTTGTGTTGGCATTGTTGTTTTTGGAATACCGAGTTTGGACGATCGTTTCCATAGTGACCTTTTGGGGGATCTGAGCACTGAAACCGCTACTGCTGCACATTGTTCCTGCCTTGTCGACGGTCGTCCGGTCCTTTTTTTTTATCCAGAATTGATTCAATCGTGAACAGCGTACGTTCCCATCGCAATATTGTCATTTTAGGAGGGGCTTCTTTGTTAAATCTTGCGGAAAAATCCCGTTGTACATCTTTTATAGTTTTTTCCAGTCTGTGAACGTTCGTGAGCCCATACATTCTCAACGAGCCGTTCTTCCATACTCTATAGGAGCTTGTGTCGACCATTTGAAACGAAGAAGAATCTATTACTGTTCACATTTCCCACTAACGATATCTAAACGTACTACCTCAAAGAAAAATCTGGGGGTAACAAGACTTTCAGACCACCCTGTATACATGCACTAATTTTCCTCAGAATAAAATAAGATACATTAACTATACACTGTAAGCAATAAAGTTCAGTATAACTTGAAAATTTGAAACCGTTTTGTTCCGTATTACGTGTCAAAATAAGTTAAAGAAAGGTTCCTCTCAGAATTAGATTCCAAACTGGTGACCGCATAAACACTAACCGGGAACTTACTCGGGATGGGACGATTCATCACTGCCAACTCAACTCCGCCGACTCAACTCCATTTTTTGAAAAAATGAATTAAATTTATGCTTGAAGGTTAGAACTTAAAAAAGTTAAAAATTGTTAGAAACTCTTTATTCTACTACGTTAAAACAAGATTAAAAGATTCAGATTTTAATTGGTGGTAATTGTAGGCAATCCTACGTAAATATTCTAATGGTGATCGTTGCTCAAAGCTTAAAACTAGTTTTAATATACGGTCATCAGCATCACGATATTTTTTTAACTTTGAAGGTGGAGCATGACCTTCTACAAGTTGTTCGAGATACATATCTCGACTCTTCTGTATTTTGTATAAGGCATCTATAAATTTCCAGATAGTATTTTTGTTCCTGGTACCCAGCCATGGTGAGCACGTGTTAATACATTATCATCTGTATAATTTAGGTCTTGGGGTACGGGGGCGGAGCCCCCGTAAAGATCACCTACCACAAACTGTTCGGTATTGGGTTTTTGCGTCCATACTAATTTATCCCCCACCAGCGTGATTGGTTTCTCGTTGTAGTATTATAGGAGAAACCAATAGGAAACTATCCAACATTATTTGGCAACGGTGCATTCGGAGTTGAGTTGGCGGTGATGAATCATACCCTACCCAACTTACTGGCTCTCTATTTTGACCTTATAATATACCAAAAGGAGAAGTTACAGTCTACGGTCAATGGTAGGAACCCTTTATTCCTTGGAACTTTAACGTTACAGAAAAAATCAGTTCGACTAAAAACTAACATTTCTAAAAAGCACAAAAAATTAATAATTTTTTTTTCACTTTTGATACCTTAAAATTCTCTTAGAAATTATGTTTACGAGCAAAGTATTTATTCAACTCGAATGTTTTTGGATTTATGTATGCTGTATTTTAGGAGTTGGACAGTTTTCATTCGTCTTCCGTGATTCTGATTCTAGTCTCTATTCTCATCTGGAGCCCTTGATAAGATTTCACTGTCACTCTCAAATTGATTTGATATATTTACTCTATAAATTGTAACGTATTTATAAGTTAAGTTATTTGACGATTAAACTTACGTATATTCGCTCGAATCATGAACTGTTCGTAAGTTTCGTTGGTGTTTGAGGTTAATGATAATAAAACTTTTATTCCAAGATTTTTGGAACTTTTATTTTCGATTATGGCTTCCTGAGACATAGTAATTTAAGATTGTATTTTAATAGAAAACGCGAAGCAACGCACTAAAATATTTTTTACGTTGCCATTTTTTCCCCATGACATTAATATTGATTTTATGAAGGTCACTGATGTCATTTTTTCACGCAAGATCTACCACCGTTTTCGACCCTGAAAAGAAAATCGTCCTCGAAACCCATCAATCGAAATGAAATTCCAAATGATCACCATTACGTTTCATTGAAATTTTTCATTTATACTTACGTTTCAAATGGAGAGTAAGTTCGTCTCTCGGAAGCTTTTTTTTCTATCGACAACATTCTACTAAATGTTCATTTTAAACTAGATGCAATTTCCGATCGCAATTTTTTGAGGGTAAAATGGTCTTTTGTTTTGGCTGTTGATGCGCTTCCAGAAATGCTACTCAAATAAAAGTATGTCGGAGACACGACATCTCATTGTTTCTTTTACGCATTTGTGCATGCTTGCAATTTCTTTATAAAAAGGGGGTAACTTTTTTGACACAATTCACTATTTTCTCTTTTATTTAACTAAGGAAAAACATTATCCGTCTGTATATATATATATATATATATATATATATATATATATATTGTGTGGTGTGTGTGTGTGTGAATTTAACAATTAAACGTGAAATAGATAAATGATGCACAGTTGCACACCCACAAGGAAAAATGAAAAGTGATTCCAAGACCTTTCTTGTATTCTCTGACGAAGTGCTATTGAATACAAGAAAGACCTTGGAATCGCTTTTCATTTTTCCTTGTGGGTGTGCATCATATATATGTATATACACACACACACACACACACACACACGTTGGTAACAGTATTTGATGAAGAAACAAGGTTGTCCGAAGGCAAACATATAAAAGGATAGGAAAGAGAGCATCAGAATCGGCCTTTCTCCGCTCCGCATTCCATTTAAGTTTTCGCGCGAGAACGGGGAGAGCGAGAGAGAGAGAGAGAGAGAGGTGGTAAAATGGCGCCTTTGAATAATTTATTTACCCCCATCTTCCCCTCTCCCGTTTTCCTTCGTCCTCATTCACTCTTTACCTTTATACGCCTTTCCCACAATTCATCCCACAGTTTTCCTTCGACCCTCCCACACCCCTCCCCAACTCTCTCTCTCTCTCTCTCTCTCTCTCTCTCTCTCTCTCTCTCTCTCTCTCTCCACACTATTTTCCTTCATAAATTTCTTTTACAATTTCTCTACTTCTTTTGAAGTCTCCCCTCCACTATACCGTTTTCTAATTCATTATCTTGTCTTGTTCTTCCTCTATTCTACAAAAAAAATTATGTAATAAGTTAAGACGTTTCATGAATCCTTTTCCCATCCTCAGTTGCGTAATAAAAATATCAAAAACAATTCCGACATGAAATTATTTTCCAGCGTTTGGAATAAATTGCGCCTAAAATCGACCATTCCTTTGCTCGGGCTAAGAAAGTGTAAAATTAAATGATGGCTGTATACACGCTTCGTAATGTTTAGATTAAAACAAAAAGCGACTGCATATAGATTAAAGATTAATAATAAAAAAAATAATGATAATAATAATTAATAATAATAATAATAATAATAATAGCGAAATTAATTTCGTATTCCTAATTGCGAAAATAGGTTGTAGCCTAAATGGAACTTGAAGGAGAACCTTAAAGCGTTTGTTCAGAGCTACAGTATATTTCAGAAGGGAGGAAATTAAGGTCCTTATGGAAGCGGGTGTTTGTTGTCAGGTTGTTGTCATAATGTATATGTAAGTGGTTGTAAATTCTTAAACGTTTGGTGCATATCTTGGTCTTGTTGGAATTATGGAATTCTCAGTTGATGCGGAAAGATTTTTTTTTTTTTACCGACAAACAATGGCGATGCAGTCAGTAAGTCAGAGGAAAAAGGTTCATCTCACGAGAAAAAGGGATCGCAGTTGTCTTCTCGAAGTTAAGCTCTCTACTTTATCTTCTCGAGAGATCAGGAAGGAAAACCGGATCTTGCCAATCTCATGCTCGGCGAGCAGAGTTGGTGCATCGTTACTCGTCTTTGTCTGACTTTAAAACCCCGTTCAAACACGTCAAATCACGTTCAAACGTGTCAAAACATCCTTCCTTTGCGGACAATTGTCATATTCATTTATGGGTTGTATTTTGTTTTAATTTAATATTAATCTGTCATATATATATATATATATATATATATATATATATATGTTCAAAACGTTTTGCAACTCGGGTATATGTAAAGAAGATAACAACAGTTTCCCAACTTTATATTCGAGTGTAATTTCCCTGTCACTTCAACATAGCCCATTTCTTCTTCAAACCATCAATGCCCTGATGATAAAACTCTCTTAACTCTCTTTTAACCACTCCTTAACGTCAGATTTCGAGGAATCCTCGATGTGAAACCGTCTGCCAGGCAGCGCGTGCAGATCTCAGATGTCGGAAGAAATAATAATGACTACGGGGGGCTTATATTTCTGCCCGGAATCGTCCAAAATCTGTTCTCGACTCGCCAAAAATTCCTTCATCCGACAAAAATGTGAAATCTATCCAATTCTAATTATTCTTGCTCTTTCTGGCATCTAGCGAAGAACCTCTTCAACGGTTTACTTCCCCTTCTTTCCTTACTCTTTTCCATTCCGACTCTTCTTCTGACAAAGCTGAACTCTTCGCTCAAACTTTCGCTTACAATTCAACCCTGGACGATTCCGGTGCTGTTCCTCCATCTCCTCCCCCCTCTGACTTTATTATGTCTGGAATTAGAATCTCTTCTAAAGATGTTTTCTGCCCTATCTGGGCTCAACTCTAGGAAGGCGTATGGTCTTGATGTTCCTCCTGTTGTTCTTAAGAACTGTGCTTCTGTGCTGACACTCTGCCTCGGCAAATTTTCGTCTTTGTCTCCTATCTGATACTTTTCCTTCCTGCTGGAAGTTCGCTTTCATTCAGCCTGTCCCAAAGAAGGGTGACCACTCTCAACCCTCCAACTATCGTCCAGTTGATTTGGTTTCTTGCCTTTCCAAAGTTTTTGAATCTATCCTTAATAGGAAGATTCTTAAACACCTTTTTTTCTCACAATCTTCTTTCAGATCGTCAGTATGGATTCCGCAAGGGACGCTCTACTGCCGATTCTCTCGCATATCTTTCTGACTCTTGGTCATCCTCCTTTTGGGATTTCGGTGAAACTTTTGCTATTGCGCTAGACATATCAAAATCTTGTGATAGAGTCTGGCACAAATCTTTAATTTCGAAACTGCCCTCCTACGATTTCTATCCTTCTATCTGTTCCTTCATCTCTAATTTCCTTTCTGGACGATCTATGGCTGCAGTTGTAGATGGCCACTGTTCTCCTAAAGTTATTATCAGTGGTGTTCCTCTGGGTTCTGTTCTGTCACCCACTCTTTTCCTTTTATTTATTAATGATCCTTTAATTCGCACTTCCTGTCCTATTCACTCCTATGCCGATGATTCCACTCTTCACTTCTCCACCCGCTTCCCAAAGCGTCCCTCTCAACAGTCACTCCATGATTCGTGTAGTACGGCTGTGGAGTACCTGACCTCTGATCCTTCTGCTATCTCTGATTGGGGCATAGAAAACCTTGTGGCTTTCAATGCCTCAAAAACTCAGTTCCTCCATCTGTTTACTCGTCACAATTTTCCACACGACTATCCCTTTACCTTCAACAGCACACAACTGAATCCTTCCTCTTCTCTTAACATTCTTGGCGTTTCCTTTTCTCGTGATCTTTCCTGGAAAGATCACATATACTCTCTTTCTAAAACAGCTTCTGGTTCAACCCACACAGCCGTACTTGACCGGGTGGAATCAAAGGCTTTTCGTCTCATCAATTCCCTTCCTCTTACTGACTCTCTTCAATCTCTCTCTCTCTTCGCCGCAATGTTGCCTCACTCTCTCTTTACTATCGCTATCATAACGGACATTGCTCTTCTGAACTCTCTAACTGCATGCCTCCTCCTTTAAGGAGAGCACGCAGTACCAGACGTTCTACACTTTCTCATTCCTTTTCTATTCAACTATCTAATGCAAAGGTTAATCGGTATTTTCAGTATTTCATCTACTCAACCGGTGAACTGTGGAACAATCTTCTTCAATCCATCTTTCTTCCTGTCTATGACCTCCCATCTTTCAAACGCGGAGTGTCTAGGCATCTCGAAAACCTTTGGCTCCTCCTTCCTGCATAAAAAAAAGTCTGGGTTGTAGGGTGGATGATTCAACTGTTCAAATTCACATTGACGAATGGCGGCTTGCTCATTTTTATACCTTTGTGAACTTGTTCATTTTCGTACAGCGACAGAGCAACACTTGTAAACATCCGCCATTTTTGGCGAATGGCTTCACGCAGCAGTTACATATGGCAGTACGAACATGAAATGAACCCTTTCATGCTCATGCTCCTTATGGAGAATAACATAAGGTATAAAGTTGTTTTAATTTTAAAAATAATTCGTGCATGAAAGGGTTAAGCATGAATTATAAGTACAAGGTGGTTACAAAGTCCCTTTGCACGAGGAGGGCAACATGCAGATATGCTGCAATTTCACTGCAAAGGGACTTTGTGCCATTTTGTATCTATACGGCTCTCAGTAACGCGTATGAACTACGTAAGTCAAAGTGTGCGAGTTGCAACGTTTTTTTAAACGCCCTATATATATATATATATATATATATATATATATATATATATATATATATATAGTGTCCATAAAGTCACGCATCATAGGAACATAAGCAATGTCTATTTATTTATGTCTCCATCAGGCCAAATATGTTGAGGAACATTCCAAGAAACGTGCTTTTTCGTTTACAAACATGTTTTGAGATTGGTGGGAATCATTTCGAACAAATAAATAAAACAAAGTAAATAAATGAACAAAATAAATGTATTTTCCTTATGATGCGTGACTTTATGGACACCATAAAACAGCCACAACGCGTTGTGGATGCACCTAAGTGGCCACACACCGATGTTAGATATTTTTTCGCTTCATGGCCGTTCTCAAACAACCGCAACGCGTTGTGGACGATTCAGATATGATCACAACGCGTTGTGGACGATTTGAAACGACCACACACACCGATGTCTTTCATGAAACTCTATTTAAACACGACGTATATTGAAATGATATAAACACGACGTGTATTTATCGACGTATTCACCGATTAAAGAGCAAAGTTAAGCAGATATGCTAGAAAAAAGATAAAGTCCTTTAAAAAAATTATCATCAATAATTTTCCGTAGGTTTCGATTAATTTTATGCAACTTTAGAATGAGACGTAACTGAAAAATTAACCAAACTGGTTAGGTTAATTGAATGCCCGGTTAGGTCAACTGAGTGCCCGGTTAGGTTAATTGTACGCCCTTGACGATTGTGTTAGGTTAAGTCGTGATATTTTCGTTAGTTTTAACGAAAATATCACGACTTAACCTAACCAATCGTCAAGGGCCTACAGTTGACCTAACCGGGCATTCAATTAACCTAACCGGGCATTCAATATTTTTCAAATCGTCCACAACGCGTTGTGGTCATATCAAAATCGTCCACAACGCGTTGTGGTTTTTTCCGCTCACAGCGATTTCGATGTTTAGGCGTATATATATATATATATATATATATATATATATATATATATATATATATATATACACAGGGTGTCCGAGAATTATCTGTACAATTTTTGGCTGTTATTAAAAGTCAACCATGAAGTGTAGAAATTCCAGTGTTGTCCCATTTTACAGAGAATCTCATTAAGTTTTTTCTGATACCAAGTTTTGACAAGTTTTTTAGAAATTCCAGTGTGTCCGAACATTATCTGTACAATTTCAGCTTTTAATAAAATTCTTGATAACACACGTAAAATTCTTAAACAAGATTATTTAGAATCTGTATTTTCAAAAGTTTCTTTTATTAAAGTAACGTTGTTACAAACATTCGATATGTGCACCATTAGTGATTCGAAAAACATCCAATCGATACTCCAAATGTTGCCATGTACGCTGCAAGCATATCCACATCAATTCGCTCAATAGCAGCTGTGATTCTTGCTTTTAAATCATCAATATATGTCACCAGCGTACATTTCTAGAAAACTTGTCAAAACGTGATATCAGAAAAAACTTAATGAGATTCTCTGTAAAATGGGACAACACTGGAATTTCTACACTTCATGGTTGACTTTTAATAACAGCCAAAAATTGTACAGATAATTCTCGGACACCCCCTATATGTTGTTTTTGAGTGGCTAAGAAGAATCTCATCAGAGTGCGATTCGTTGACACACTTATACTACGTCATATTTTAGAGGGAATTTGTAGAAATGATTTTTGTTATGAATACGACACTTATAAAGATACATGGCGACACGTCATTAGTTTATTTAATTAATGATTATTGTTTTTATTCATTTCGAGTTCCGCAACGAATATAAGATTATTTAATAAGAATATTTTATAGAGAATGACGTAATTAAAGCTAAATACCAGTGTTCAAATAAACTAAAGAGTTATAAAAAGTCACACCGGAATGAATTCCGCTCCACAACAGGATCTGCAAAATGTGCTAAATCCTGGAGATCTCTCAGCTCTCCGGCGGTCTCTGATTTGAGACTCGAGGCGTGGTGCTCGCCTTAAGTACTTCCTTCCTCAGAATTGCGTAACAATCAAGGAGTTGCCCTGTCGCTACAAAGGCGAAGACGAAATGAATTGTTATTTTGATTAGTAATTTAATAAACAGACTTTAGCGTAGGAGGCTGAGTTCTGCGTCTACATTATATAGCTTGCAAAGCGTGGGATGCTTAACTCCTGATTTTGATGATCTTACGAGACTATATATATATATATATATATATATATATATATATATATAATATATTATATATATATATATCAGAACGCCCGCTGCGCTTTGCGAAGCAAAATCCCTCCAAAGCACAACTTAGGGGAACTGAGAGGGGCGAGTATGTTATCAAAACCTTCCCTCATTCTCTCTTAATGTGTATACTAAATTTGGTGCAGATTACCATAGCTGTTTAGGCGTGTATAGACGAACATAGAACAGACAAACAATCATCGTCGTCGTCATCCGTTAGTTACATAAATAAGATGAGATATACGAGAAGTGATCAAAAAGTATCGATAATTTCATTGCTACGGACAAATGAATGCAAATAAGAAATAATCGTTTACATATGTGAGTCTTCCTGCCCTCTGGCGTCCGCAGTCTGAAGCAAAATCTGCTACCATGAGTCAGTAGTTGGTTGGAGCGCTTAAAAGGAGGGTGTGTTTTTACAGTATGTATAAATCTCTGAAATGGAACAACGCGCGTTCGAAGACGAACGAAATGATTAAACAGCTTTTGGGAATGCTGATCTCAGTGTAGCTAACATTTACAAATGACACAAAAAGTTTAAAAATGGAGAAACATTTGCTCGTACCAGAAATCGAATCTGTTGGACATTTTCATCCGTACGAGAAGTGGAAGGGCGGCCACTGCGTTCCTCGTCTTCAAGCGATGTTTCTCCATTTTTAAACATTTTGTTCCATTTGTAAACGTTAGCTACACCGAGAGCATCATTTCCAAAAGCTGTTTTAATCATTTCGTTCGTCTCCGAACGCGCGTTGTTCCATTTCAGAGATTTATTCGTACTGCAAAAACACCCCCCCCCTTTTAAGCGCTCCAACTAACTACTGACTTCATGGTAGCAGATTTTGCTTCAGACGCCAGAGGGCAGGAAAACTCGCATATGTAAACGGTTATTTCTTATTTTCATTTATTGTCCGTAGCAATAAAATTACACAGGTCAACAAAAAAACTTTTTTTTTTTCGTTACCAAGGAAATTCATACGAATTTAGGGTATTTTGGGGTTGCTGAATTCCAAAATGAAAGTAGTTTTTCCGATTTGGCTCTAGTTCTTGAGATAATGAATACCCTCAATTAATAGGAAACGTAACATAACGCGTGCATATGGGAAACTACCGGAACATTCTAGATGGTGAGACCGAATAAAATGCCATTATGTATTTCATGTGTTACTTTTGTATGATTTGAGGACAATTTCAATGCGATTTGTAAGTAGGCTCCGCCTGAACATTAAATTTTTTGCATTTTTACGTGTTTCAATGGGGTACCAATTATCTCATAAATTAGAGCCAATCTAGCAAAACCGATGTCATATTCGGAATCAGCACCACAAAGTTACCCCAAAATCACTCTAATATGATTGGCAAAAAATGAGTATTGACCAGTGTTATCGATACTTTTTGATCACCTCATATATATATATATATATATATATATATAATATATATATATATATATATATATATATATATATATACACAGTATATTAGTGGTGGACCGGATATCCGCATCCGCACTTCTGACTGCGGATATTACCTCTAATAAATTATGCAATTTGCAATTAAATTAGCTTATAAAGTAGCTTATAAGCCCCAGTCATGCACATTTCGTGTAAAGTATTAATTATTATTAATGAACAAACAAATATATAAACCTGAAAATATAAATACCTGGTAACACAGAAAATTGAATAATATTAATTTTAATTCTTATGCATTGCCTGCCATAATAGTAATATCACGAAATTTGAAAAATTGTCATATATTCATAATTCTATATATTGATAGATTAACTAAATATCCGCATCCGCATCCGCGGATATTGAAATTAAAAATCCACATCTGCAGATGTTGAAAAACTGACATCCGGTCCATCACTAATATATAATATATATATATATATATATATATCCTGTGTTCGTTAATGTAGGAGACATTTTACAACCGAAATAAATACACGTGGATTCCTTCAGTATAAAAGAATTCTTTCAATTTCATTATAATAAATTTGGTTTAAAAGCGAAAATATTCGCCAAGTTCCAAATTAAAATCCTTAAAAAGATTATTTGAATTAATCAATTTTACTCTTTCTCGCTTTCAGAATAATTTTTACTTTTTTTATTATTTTCCATTTCATTTTAATTTTAACGTTTATTTTAAATAAAATTCGCAGTTTTTAATTAATTTGTATTTTTTTTTAAAGTTGGAAGGCGTTTTTATTTAAATAAAAATGGGATGAGAACTTTAATTGTTTTTAATTTCATTGTAGGAATTTCGTTCATCCTATTATATATATATATATATATATATATATATATATATATATATATATATATTAACCAATTGACGGTAGGCCCTATAATAATGTAATTAAATTAATTAATCGCCATGTATAAAAGATAGTTACTTTAGGAATGGACAATGATCATTTAAATATCGACTTTTTACGCGATGTCCCTCAGTTTTCATAACCATTTGACAAACTTTAAATGAAATCACGAAAGGTTAACGTACATCATCAGTTACAATGTATTTAACAGTTTTCAAATACAGTTGTTACGTCACGTACACATTTAAGATCCGTAAACAATAACGTAAGTTGAGCGTATACACTCCCTAATATTCACTACATACTGTTTACTCAGTTCCAAATATCCTCCTCTCTATTAAGACATTTGGGCAGATACATTATGCAATGTCTGGAACAGTTATTAATTTCGACTGACACGTTCGGTATCGCCTCTAAGATTTTCGATGTAGGTGGTTCTCCCTTCATTGAATTATTGTCATTACGGGCTCTCTCGCCCTCTCTGCTGTCATGACATAGGTCATATATCCTTCTTTTCAACATTGCCTTCAATGCACTGAAGATATTTTCTCTGTGATTTAAGAAGGGAGAATGAGGAGGCGAATGTTTTATTATTTGATGGGGATTTTGAAGGCGGGCATTATTGTAACAAGGGGCATTGTCCAGAATCACCCACAGAGGGTTCTTCGCCTATAATGGACGAGAGAGACTGGAGGAAATTAGCAGATAAATAGTTGTTGATACCACCAAAGCTGGTTCTTAATAAAGCACTCCTACGTTTTCACAGATCGCCATTATAATATTAATATTTCTGCCTCTTTGCCCAGCAACAGTTTTGTTAACTGTTTCCCCAACTGGCGCTCTTCCGTACGTCCGCTTCATATGAAGGTTACAGCTCATCTCGTCAACGTAGTTCTCGTACTTTTTAATCCCTCTTGGTACATCCAATGTGCATAATCTTGTCGAGCGTCCTTAATCTCTTATCTCATGATCTGCACTATGTCTGTGTCCAGCTTAAAGGCCTAAAACCAATAGCTAACATATCCGTTACTGATATCTTTCAATGTGAAAATGTCAGACCTGTTAGAGAGCATGACTCCAGATTTGAAAAAATTTACTGGAGCACAGCTCTGAATTTACTTTTTTTCCCCTTACACCACTAGATAGGTTAATGATAGTAAACTCTTGAATTGACGACATACCAATTACAAATTGTTTTAGCTAAACATAATAATACAATAATGTACAGTTTATAACTCACCTTAAGTTTATTTATTCATTGCAGCAGCAACAGTGGACGATGTTAGACCTTGCATGTAGGCATTTGTTGTGAATTTACTGCCATGTATGCTTGGCCACTGATCAATGGCTTTCTGTGTGATCATTACAGCAGATCTAGTGCCTGGAGCTGGACCCTCCACAATTCTGCACAGCTTAGTCAAATGAGATGGCTTAATGGATCCTTTGTGTTCAACAATGTAACCAAGAATGGAGAATGTCCCTTCAGCTGGTGCTTCACTCCAGGCAGTTGATCCATCTTTATCAAAATGTTTTAATCTCTGTGATTCCTTTCCACAGCTGTTCTATATATTTTGTCAGCCAATTTATCACTGAGTCTTTTGTAAAACTACTTTCAGATCTGGTTCTGGATGGTCTAGCAACTTCAGCAACCTGGTAGTAATCAGAACGTTTCTTGATGTATTTGTAAACTTCATTTAGGATGTAATCCTCAGCTGTTAGTTCCTTTTGCTGCCCTGTGGTATCGTGCTTAAATTCAGAAACTACATCATTTGCATTTCCTCCATTAGCTAATTTGGAAATTGTTTCCATCACTCTTAACATAACAGTTTTCCCTCCTTCTTTATAAATATATTTTCTACAAATTCTGCACTAACTGTGGTTTTTTGAGCTACTTGCAACATAATCTTTGTTACATAGGAAATCAATACATAGAACTTGGCACTAATTTCTTTCTCTTGTGGATGATAAAAAAACACAATTTTCCACAAATCTGTCAAATTGATCAAATTCATAATTAACCATGCGAGTATCAGATTTGAGTTTTGGTCTCTTAAAACCAATGATATTGTCAAGAACCATATTGGTATAGTCAAGGCCTGATCTCAGATTTGAAGTGATTCTGAATAAAGTCTAAAAGCTCACTTAGTTTACAAATTTTCTTCAATGCATCAACGTGGGCTCTGTTCACAAGATGCATTAAGTCCCATCGAAATTTGAAATTTTCTCCAAACAACTTTTTCATTTCGTTTTTAAATGGCTCGTTGTCCTTACAAAAAGCCCCATCTCCAACCATTCCAGATACCTTGGATTTAATTGCTTCTTCAGATAGTTTCAAGTGATTAGGAGACTTCAACACATCAAAAATTTCATTGGCCAAATAAACTCCTGATTTGCTGCGTACTAAATTTATCCCAGCAAGTTTTACAGTCTTATCTTCTTCACTCATAACTAATACAACTAGCATGCTTAATCCCAAAATTGTTCCAATGTCAGCTGTTATTGTTACTGAAGTTTGTTCTAAGAACCACTTTACAGTTTGTTCTTTAAGTTGATTATCTAATAGCTCCATTATATCACTTGGTACTGAAAATGAATCATCAGCATGCCCTTGATCCTTCTTTTCCACCAATTTGAATGTAGATTTGATCAAATCATTGTTCAGGATTTCTTGTATTGATTTACACTTACTTAAATGGGCTATGGAAATGTCAAATTTGTTGCTTTTTGCTTTATTAGATTTGGATGCAACACTTGAACTTGAAGGCATTTTGACTCTTCTCTTTATTAACCACAACAGCTTGGTGAGTTTCTTTTGTTAGGCGCAAAATTGCATTCAATGTCTTCTGGATTTGGGAATTTTCAAATTCCTCTAAAGCAGTTTTGTTAGTCTGATGCGCAGATTCCTCACTTACCTTTTGTTTCTTAGGTGGAGGAGAAGCACTTTCTTCAGTCTGTGAAACATCTAGTGAAAAAGTTTCATTTTCTAGATTAGCAGTTGATGAAGTTGGTTCATTTTTCTGAGGTCTAGCACTAGCACATTTTGTGAACAAACTAAATGACTGCTTTGCCGTATCTCTTTGCTGCACTTCATCCTGGTATTTCTTTACTGCAATATCTAAGCTGTGGGCCCAAACTCTGGGACCTCTTGTATTGTAACAAATATTTTTTTTGGAATTAAAATGTTCTCCCAGTTTTGCTTCTTTGAATATTTGTTCTTGCATTGACCACAAAAGTAACCCCTTTTAACACCCTCACTTTTCTCTCCAACTTCATCAATATTAGGATCCATTATTGATTATTGACTACCTGAAAAAATACAAAATAAGTAAAAGTTAGTAAATATAGTATGGTAAAAGTGAGTAAAAGTAAGTAAATATAGTACAATGAAAGTAAGTAAAAGTAAGTGCTTTAAACTTAGTAAAAGTAAGGAAGAGTAAGTAAAAGTAGGTAAGTTAAAGTAAGTAAAAGTAAGTTTAAACTTAACTAAACTTTTCAATTCTAGAGTCATGGTGGATTACTTAAAACCGCACAAGTAATTATCTGGCCAATTTATCAAACCTGGCCGAGATCAATGGAACATAGTCCAATCCTGATAATTTTATATTAAAAAAATATACGTTTTAATAAAATTTTAATTATCAAAACATTGAAGCTTAACAAAAAATAAAAATAATTGTTAAATATGGAATTACCAACTAAACTTAAAATAACTAAATTTGTAATTTAAAAAAATTGGTTTGTACAAGAACGTATACGCAAAAAAATTGCATAACGTCTAGCGGATGAACAAAACCCAAACCCAAATTTACTTTTTCTCATGGTCAAATTTACTGGAGCAATGCTCCCAAGATCCCAGGAATCTGGAGTCATGTTAGAGAGTACTAAGATGGATTATATATATATATATATATATATATATATATATATATATAATATAATATTATATATATATATAGGGTGGAGGAGCGAGTTGCTTTCTTGCGCTCTCCACCATACATAGCCAGGTACACCCGGCTCATCTGGTACCGTCCTAAGCCAGGCATCTAATCTTCTCTTGAAGACTTCAACTTTGACACCTGTAACGTTTCTGAGGTCCTTTGGAAGCTGGTTAAAAATTCTTTGGTCCCCTGACAATCAAGCTATTTTCCTTCAGTGTTGACGAGGTCCCTTGCCGGGCCTTTAATTTCGGAACACTACACATTCTGCCTTTCCTATTTTCCAGTGTTGTTTGAATGGTAATTGGGTTTAGTTTTAGGTTTGGTACCAGTTTCTTTTGGATCGTTGGTTAGTTCATTATTTCTCTTCCTTAAGGGCCCAATAGCGGCGCGCGTTTTTGTTTTCCTTTTCGCATAGCTATAGAAGTATTTTGGGTGTTTCTTTATTGCTTCTACCGCCTTTTCCTCTTCCCTTTCTGTATGGTTCTTAATCAGGGCTTGTATTTCCCTATCGATACCCTCCAGTTCTTCTTGTATTACTTTCCTGGCATTATCTTGGCAGTTGGCTAACTTCGCCTCCACTCTTTCTTTTGCGGAATATTCTTCTCTTTTGCGGAATATTCTTCTCTTTTGCGGAATATTCTTCTCTTTTGCCTCTCTAGCCAGCTCTCTAGGCAGTTTCATATGATATATGTGAATTATAACATTTAGATACATTGTGCATAGCATAATGTTTCCTTTTGTTAAGATCTTCACATGTTATATGCTGAACAATTTGAAGCTTATACGGATAGAGCTGCAGCCGCTTGCGCACGACTCTATGCGCAGTTGAACGAGGAATCTGCAGTTCGACACTGGCACGACGGATGGACTTTCTCGGGCTACTACCAAAGGCACCGCGTATTCGTTCAACATCTTTCGATCTTGTTCGCCCTCCAGAGTGTTCTTTTAGAACGCTGCCAGTCTCCTCAAATTTCTTGGTCCATGCATATAGGTCTCTTCTGGTGGGTGTTTCCTTGTGAAAGGTTGTACGGAATCGCCGTTGCACCAGAGTATGGGACTTCAACTCAGCCATCCAGAACACACATTTCGCTTTTTCTTGTGGGGTAAACATAATTCAATCTGAAACAAACAAAAAACATTATAACCAAAAACTACGTATGGTGTAGTAACTGGCATATTTCAACATTCTCACATTAATACTTTAAAAATTACAGAGTTTCAAAGTTGTTTCATTTCGAATGGGACACCCGGTATTTAACCTGAAGAAAACTCGTTACACGCATTTGCTTTGGATTGGTCCACATTGCAGAATGTGGTTGGTTGATGTAGGTGTTATTGTAGTTGTGCTCAATAAATAATGCGTCAATTTTGAACTACAAAATGGTTTGATTATTGTGAAACGTGTAATCGCAATTGTTAATTACATAAACGCTTCGTCATTTAGTTTCCTTCATAATGTGTAAGAGAATTCTACTTTATTTATATTGAATAGTGTCGTTCGTACTGCATTATCGAAACGGTTTCATGTTTGTCCGGATCCATTTTGTTGAGGGTCTTTTCGTACGATCTTCCTGTCAAAAAATCTCGATGTGTCGACGAAATGAAAAGAAGGTTGTCGAGAGCATTTGGAGTTTGCTCAATCGCATTTGAAAAATACTGTAATGAGTATAAAGAGGTTTTTGTTACTGAGTATGGTACCGGAGGGTAGGGTGGGATCCTTTAAGTAATTTGGATTCCTGACGGGTTACGTCATTAATCTTTCTCTCGCGCGCTGGGTATCGGTGGGGAAGTAGGTAGCTGGATTGGAAACTGGCTGAAGAATAGGCGGCAGAGGGTTGTAATTAAAGGGGCTAGCTCGGGTTGGGTCTCGGTCACGAGCGGGGTTCCTCAGGGTTCCATTTTGGGGCCGCTGTTGTTTATCATTTACATAAATGATATCGACGCTGGCATCGTCAGTAGGATCGCCAAATTCGCTGATAACACGAAGCTTGGGGCCAATGTTTGGACGCCCGAAGCGATCGAGCAACTGGGTGCGGACCTACGTAGGATAGGAGAGTGGTCCGAAAAATGCTAAATGCCGTTTAACTTGGGTAAATGCAAGGTCATGCACATTGGCTACTCCAATCCCAAGTCGGACTACTCCATGTTGGAGAGTAATATCGAGGGCACTGATTTGGAGAAGGACTTGGGTGTGCTAATTAGCAGCGACCGTAAGTTTACCAAACAGTGCATAGAGGTGGAAAACAAAGCCCAGAAGCTGTTGGGTTATATCAGGCAATTTCGATTTCGAAACAAGGAGATTGTGTTCTCTCTGTACAATTCTCTGGTTCGGCCGCACCTGTGCAGTTCTGGTCGCCCACCCTCAGGAAAGATATTGAGAGGCTGGAGCGAGTGCAAGCGAGGGCCACAAAATTAATCCTTCCGTTAGGTATATGGGCTACAATCGACGCTTACGCGCCCTGAATTTGTTTTCGCTGGAAACTCGGAGGCTGCACCGTCAACTCATCGAGGTTTTCAAGCTGTTACACGGGTTCAACGATGTCGATTTTAGAAGCATGTTTAGTTTGAATGATAACTCAACTCGCAAGGATGGTTGGAAGTTGGATTTGAAACGGTTTAGCACTAGTGTGTGTGGGAATTACTTTACTTATAAGATCTGTGACACGTGGAACAGGCTACCTTCAGAAGTTGTGAACAGTTCCTCTGTGGATCAGTTCAAGAAAAGGTTAGACCGAATCTTGCACACTATTTGAGGGTGTAGGCATTTTTCCCTGGCACCCGTTGCCATTGGTATCTTCTCGGTATGGGCCGCAAGGCCTTTTGAGGTACTTCTTTTCCTTGTATCTGTCTCTCTCTCTCTCTCATTTTATATAATTTCATCCCCTTTTTCTTTTGATGTTTAAAATGTTGAACGTGTACCGAAGCGGTTGGATTTGTTTTTAATTAAATTATTACTGTAATTATTACTGTAATTATCTTTACAATTTACAGATTTGAAGTAATTCATGTTTAGATGTTAAAAAAATATATTTCATTAAAAACAATCATTGTTCAATTTGAGAATCTCTTTTCTCGTCTGAAATTTTGGTATCTTTTTCCTTTACGCGCCGTTGTTCGATTTTCTATAGCCATAAGTAACCAATACTGCGTGACTCGCACAGTTATTGAAATTATTTGCAGTTTTTGACCAAATAAAGGGGTTTTAACGTGTCCGAACATGTTTAGCTTGTTCTGAGATCATGGATTGCCCGCTTACCTAGTCCTCCATCCGAAGGAATTTTGCTTGTTCTCTAAATTTTATTCAAGATTTGAAAATAATATTTATAAATAAATATTGCTGTTTCCTTTATTTTACTCATTCCCATTTTAGTCTCGGTCCGAGAATGAGAAATACGAAGGTGGGAATCTTAAAGGAGGGCATCACATCTCTCTTTCACCCTTTTCGAAGTCTCGAATTCCCATTTCTGGGCCACGAACCGGAATGGGAATGATGCCAAATGGGAAGTAACCTTAAACATTCTTGTGACATTTAGGATAAAACATTCTTACATTAAATACAATTATAAGAAGAGACAAATAACAGTGTTAAAATTCCCTTTCTTGAATTCCCAAATTTGTACGGAGATACGAGGTCCTCCAAGGAAGAAGTGGCTAAGCGACAAAAGTAAAAAACGCCAGAAAACGCATTAAATTTTTTTAGCAGTTTGAAAGTGCCAAAACTTTTGAGCTTTTGAAACTATTTCGTCGAAATATCTTCAAAAGTTAAAAAGTTTTGGCAACTTTCAAATTCGTAAAAATTTTTACTGCGTTTTCTGGAGTTTTTAACTTTTGTCGCTTAGCCACTTCTTTCTCGGAGGACCTCATATACGGACGGGCACCTATAGAATCTATTTTGTACCCATGCATCGAATCGACAAGACCATAACATCGAAAGTCTATAAAACTAATTTAATATAACTTAACTTAACCTAACCTATGCTAACTTAACTTAATCTAACTTACAATATACTTATCAATAGAATTTCAAGTCGATCAAATGTCACAATCCCGCATCTATGCTCAGTAGATAGACAAAAAATCTTATCGATATTAAACAACTAACAATTTAATCCAACCTAACCTAACGTAATCTAAGTCAGTGTAACTTTTTGATTAAATGAAAGAAAGACGTTAGCTGGAAGATGTGATCTCAGCCCGAAAAATCATAGCTCTCGTAAGTGTTCTGTTGATTCGAAAGATCGGTACGGTAAAATCGTGTAGATTAGCTTCGACCTTGATAGATAGAGGGTGTGGTATGCTAAAGTTGGTATTCAAAGGGAGTATCGCTCGTCTTACCTCGATTTATAAATGACCTCGTCACTCACTACCTATTCGCTTCTCCATCTGGTTTTCGTTTATGGTTCAAGACTGAAATGCTTCTTTGAAGTCTATTCCGCATCTTAACCCCATTTTAAGATAGAGCAATCATACGCATTTGGTATCCGCTTTAAAGGTCCCGTTTTCTGTGATATCTTATCTTAAAAATATATATATATATATATATATATATATATATATAACGTAAAGAACGACGCTTGTATAAGAGATATTCCGCGCAAGACGAGAGAGAGAGAACGAAACAAATGAAAAAATGAGGTTCTTTACGTTAATTATACTGCGTGTTTGCAGTTAAATGTATATAATGTTACGGCATGCGGGAGGTGCCCCCTTGGGGCATTGGTTTCTGCATCTGACCGGCAATCGGAAGATCCCGGGTTCGATTCCCGGGTGGTTACCTCATTTTTTCATTTGTTTCGTTCTCTCTCTCTCGTCTTGCGCGGAATATCTCCTATACAAGCGTCGTTCTTTACGTTAATTATACTGCGTGTTTGCAGTTATATAATATATATATATATATATATATAATATATATATATATATATATATTATATATATAATATATATATATATATATATATATATATATATATATCGTTGTTTGGATCCACGGAAAAACTGTAGGTCCCCTTCAAATGACCTTAGATGTTGCGAAGGAGGCTAAACAACTCCAATACAAAAAAAAAATATATATATATATACAGGGTGAGTCAAAAGTCTCCATACATAGGGAAAATGGTCATGATAAATAAATGATTATTTATTTTTTATTCTTTTGTTAACGCGCGTTTGCCATGACTAGGGGGAACGCATCCGAATGCGCATTCAGTGTAATGGTGCCCACATAGAGCATATTTTGTGACTTACAAGTGATTGCATAATAAAGTGACCATTTTTTGCCTATGTATGGAGACTTTTGACTCACCCTATATATGTGTGTGTGTGTGTGTTTATCCTCTTTCACAACATATAAGGTCATATGACGGAGGGGACCTACAGCTTTACGTGGGATCCGAAACATAGGTTGCTACATAATCTTGATGGAAAAGACGACGGTCTCCCATCCAACTACTCTCCAGACCCAATGCCGCTTAACTTACAGTATATATATATACACCGTATATATAATTTAAAAATGGAGATTAAATGCTTTATTAATTAATTTTAGTCCATGAAGGTAATTTATACATTGTAAAATTATTTGTTTATAGTTACCCTGTACTTTGGATCATTTTTCTTAATAAAAGTTTTTGTTCACCCAATTATAATTTTTTTTGCAGAGTCCGTCTTGTCAGAAGAAATAAATCTTAATTTTTATCTTGAAAGTTTTTATTTGTCATAAAATTTTCTTTATTTTCTTTGTTTGAAGTTCATAAAAACAATATTCATTAAATTTTCATGGTATACAGGGTGGCACAAAAATCAGGAGTCAAAGGAACCAGATTGAATTATTTTTTTTCTGAGAGTGGCGCAATAGGCAGGAGTCAAAGGGTCATCAATGCATAAATTATAATTTTTTTTATCTAAAAAAGTAATTTTTTTTTAAAAAAAGTAGCGGCGGCCATGGAACGAAAAGGATCCATTCTCTCTGGTTCCTTTGACTCCTGTCTTTTGCGTCACCCTGTATACAGTTGCATTTCTGAAGAAGTCGTTCCTTATACGCGGAATGTATTGCATAGGCATAAGTAAAATACACGTATTCTCCAATTCTTTACATACGATCGGGCACGTGTGTGTGTGTGTGTGTAAAACTGTCCAAATGAGCAACCTATCAAAAATGACGCCTGGTGCTTTGTGTACAGCCATGAAACCTTTCCTTTGACTCATATTTAATCTATTAGCAAGTTTCAAGAATCGAGAATATATATATATACAGGGCGTCCCAAAAAAATGTATACACACTTTAAATACTTATAAAGGCAGTGTTTATTAAAATACATTTCATTTTCAAAATGTAATAGAATCTACAGACATTATTTAATTGTTTTGTCAACGCCTGTTTTCAAACTGACGTCCGTTCTGGTCCAGGCACTGCTGATAACGCGAAGCAATGGAATCGCAAACATCACGAAACATTTCGTTTGGTATTTGTGTGCATTCTCGTTCAATGGCTGCTCAATTCAGCGACTGTTGCAGGTTTTATAGCGTAGACTTTGTCTTTTAAGTATCCCCATAAAAAAAAGTCTAGTGGTGTGAGGTCTGGTGAACGCGGAGGGTATTCTACGAAACCCCTTCGTCCAATCCACATCCACATCGTGCCAAGTACCACTCGCAATACTCCACTCTTCGGTCCGGATCATCTTCATTAATAGCATGGACTAATCTTGGAATGTAACTTTTCCATTGACAGCGCTTCAAAATGCGTTGGACAGACGATTCTGAAATTCCTACCTCACGACTCGCTTGCCGCACAGATTTTCTTGGACTTTGGTGATACGTTTCCAGTACTCTTTCTTGCTTTGTGGGGCTTGTCGATGTCCGTGGTCTTCCGGAACGCTTCTTGTGGACATTCTGAACAGTTCCATCGGCTTCAAACTTATCTCTAATTCGAGTGATGGTAAGTCGCGTTGGTGGATCTGTTTGAAACTCCCTCCTAAACTGTCTTTGCACTTCAACTGCGTTTTCACACTTCCAGTAGCATTTTAGAATGAATTTCCTTTGTTCAAAGCTTAGTCTGACTGCCATTATTAATTCTAATGGGTTTAACTTGGAAAGAAAGAAACATCAATTGAGCTATCAGCTGTTAAAGTGTGTATTCATTTTTTCGGGACGCCCTGTATATATATATATATATATATATATATATATATATATATATATATATATATATATATATATGATGCAAACCCACAAGGAAGAAGAAAAATTATTCCAAGGCCTTTCGTGTATTTAGCAGTACGCCTCGTGTACCCTGACGAGGTGTACTGCTGAATACACAAAAGGCCTGAAATAATTTTTTCTTTTTCCTTGTGAATTTGCATCATTCATTCATTTCACGTGTTTAATTGTGAAATTTATCCCATATATATATATATATATATATATATATATATATATATACTGTATATTTTAATGAATAACCCAAAGTTTGAAAACAAAGTATAACAATGAATTAAGAAAACCTGAAATTATGTATTTCCAATTATAGTCTAAAAAAAAAAAAGACCTTTTGTGGGCGTCTTAACACATTTTATGTATCGGAAGCTCTCGAAAGTGTTGCTATGAACATGTTGAAAGCCATTTGGCGTCTCAAAAGGCGCAGCCAACAGTGCTTTCCATTGGACACCTGTTGTGATCTCGGTTTAATTAATCCATTTTATTTTCGTCACTGACTCGAAGTCGAGTCAGGTGAACTCGAGTAGCCCCGTTTTTTTCGTCAAAACAAACTAGATGACTCGAGTTTTACCAGAGCCAGCTTCGGAGGTGGCTAGTGAATACTAATTACTTTTTTTTAAACAGCTTTTTTTGTCTGCACAATCAACGTTATTTCAAGAATTCATTTTATTATACAAGTCTATATATAAAAGAAAATATATTTTATTGTTGTTAGAAGGCAATGGTAGATACATTTATGTATTTATAAGCCTTAAGTAAAGAATTTGCCTTCAATCATTGCAATTTTGGACCTGTATTGGCCTAGGCTAGCGTTGTTGTGTCGAGCTCAAACATAGCTGTACCGCTGTAGTGTAGGCCTCATTCAGTCATATTGTGGGATGGATTTATGATAGAAGCCTGCAGTTAGGCGTTAGGACCCTGCTCCCCTGTGCTGAGTATCCAAACAATCGACTAAACCTTTAGCCTTTGAACTACGTTTTTGACTTAGCCACGGGTGGACCTAACTGAGTTTTGTTACAGTTGACATCAGAAAGTTGCAGCGGTTTTTTTCGTTCACAAATCTCACTTCTGACTTAAAGTCAGTGAAAGAAAGTGACTTCAAGTGAAGTCAAGTTTTGGACGAAATGAAAAGGGCTTTTGAAGGAAGAGAAAAACGTAAAATCTTGTTTCTTTCATCACACACACACACACACACACACACACACACACACACACAATGGTAGATACCTAGAAAAAGATAGATAGAGAGAGAGAGATGGATAGAGAAAGACACTGAGAGAGAAAGAGAGAGATCGGTTACTCGTTTTTATTGATTATAACCTGTGTTTTGATTAATGTTAGTGCAGTCAGTGTTTAAAATCTCTTTTGAGACTGTGTTTGGTTGGAACTGTTCTTTTTTAATTATGGACTGCACGATCTCTGAACGCCGGAATGTGACCGAATTGTTTTTAGTCACGCATCAGACAACATGCAGTCTCCTATTAAATGACAATCCAAGTAATTTATGATCTTAAATAATATCGTAATTTAGGTTTTATTTATAGAAATTTATACTCGTATTCACGTTGAACGAATTGTTCTCAATTTAAAACGGTTGGGAAATGCTGACAAAAGTTGACAAAAGTAGACACCTTTGGTTTTTTTCCATAGTTTTTGATTGGATGAAAAAAAGTCAGTAAATAATAACCAATTTATTGAATCACTATATTTAGAATCGTGTTTTGGTTTCTCCTTTGTATTAC